>QRFJ01000869.1:351986-610515 GCA_006176705.1 Cocos nucifera
GTTGTTTGCGGTCAAGATCGGACGGTCAGCATTTTTTTTGATTATCGATTTCACTCAGGATCGCCATCGGACGGCAGCGCTTGATTCCAGCCTCGATCCGACGGTCCAGAAGGCTTCCGACGGTGATCAAACTCTCAAGCGCATGATCAACGACGTAAATTCCTCCATCAAGCACGATCCAACGGTCAGAAATTGATCCGACCTGATCTGGGCTGATACGCATCCGATTTTAATGATTTTTGGACCGTTGGATTCCTATTGAATGGCCAGATTTCACCAGACTTACCAGAGTCATATCAGAGTTGTTTTTATTCAAATTTTATTCAGATTTTGATGATTACAAAGGCAATTAGTCCCACATTGCCTTTAGAAATAAATATCCAACCCTCCTAGCTCTATAAAAAGGATCCTAAGCCTCTAAGAAAGGGAGAGGGGTTGGAAGGGAAGCTAAGGTACAGGGTGGAAGCCAAGCTCTGGGTTAAAGGTTGCTTCAAAGCTACAGTGCTGAGAAGAAGAGCCGATCTTCTACGCCATCTCCACGCCTACGCTGATCTGCGATCTCCATCTAGTTTTCTTTTTTTTTTTCTTTAATTTCTTGTATTAAAATTCTAAATTTTCTTTAATTTCTTGTATTTAAATTCTGCATCTGAGTTTTAAATTTAATAAAGAAAGTTTCATTGTTCTTTTCAATTCTAGCTCTTTAAATTAATTATTCTTTATTGCTTTTTAATTTTATTGCAAGTAGTTGCTAAGATCTAAATAGTAGATCTTAGTACCAAATTTATTTTTGCATAATTTAAATTCTACTTTTATTTATAAATCTATTTTTTGACTTTAATTTTTAAAAAACTCTTCTTTTCTTTTCTTTAAAAAAAATTATAATAATAATAAAAATAATAATAAAAGAATCAAAGATTTTAGAAATAAATCATTGCCTCTCTGTGGATTCGATCCGACTCACCACTCTCTTCATAATTTTTAATTAATTTAAAAAATAAAAAGTCAGGATTTAAACTGATAAACACGGTGTCTTAACGACAGCATCGTGTTTCCTATCAAGTTTTTGGCACCGTTGCCGGGGAAGGCATAAAAATTAAAATTTTTGATTTCTTTGATTTTTTATAAATAAATTATAAATAAAATTTTTATTTTCTTATAAATATTGCTTGCTAATTTTTTTTATTATTTTATAGAAAAAAAGATTAAAGAATAAAAAGAATCAGGAGTTTTGCTTGATGAGATCAATCCTAATCCTAATCATTTTTATTTATTTATTTATTTTATTTTAAAATTAAATTTTAAAATATATATATATCCACTTAAATCTAATTAAAAATTTCATCATAAGATTAGAAATCCCTAATTGTTTAGAGCATCCATCATATTAGTTTTATTTTTATTTTATTTTTTTTATGATTGCTGGAGGCAAGGTAAGCCTTTTTAGAATTTAATTAGTTGTATCCATCTAGTTTAAATTGCATAGAACTCTTTGATTGAAATTCTTTTTTTTTTTGCATATTTCATATTAAATCAAATTAAGGGCATAACCCATTAAATAAGATAAGGTGGGGATTTGATCACCCTTTCCTTGGCCCACAAACAACCAACCAGCATCCTGCATTAACCCAAACCTTAACTCTTAAAATCAATTAGACATTAACCCTTAAGGATATTCGAGCTCAATAGGACAAGAAACCCTAAGAGTTGAACCAAGTTAGGGTTAATCAATTTGACTGGTGTCTAGGAAAGTGGTTCAGGGATGACTGGGCTCCGAAGGAAGGTGGTTACTTAATTGGTTCCGTTCGCTTACCTGGCCAAGCATAATTGGTGTCTAAGGCAAGCAACGGGGGGACTCCCACCGACCTTTACACTTACCTGGCCAGTTGATTGGCTAATCCTCTACTTTGGAGGGCTCGAAGGTGATCTTGGCAGTTAGGAGCTGTCTAGATCTAGGATAACTCCTTAGTCAGGATTGATTGCCTAACTTGTTTGCTAAATAACATTAAATCTAATTAAACCATAAATTAACTTCTCTCTATCATCTCCAGATTTAAGACTCCTTAGGACCTCTTCTTTAGAACCTTTTTCTTTCTTCTCCTTCTCTCTCTAAAAATAAAATAAAATAAAATAAAAATTAAATTAAACTAACTAAAAAAATATTAAAAATGATAATTAAATTAAATTAAATTAAAATTAATAAATAAAATAATTAAAAAAATTAATTTTTAATAATAATAAAATAATTAAAAAAAATAAAAAAATAAATATTCTAAAAAATTTTTGAACCATATATCAGGGTTACACTAGTACATGCATGGTAGAAGATCGCTTTTACCTGATTTAGTTGAAACCAGATCCTAAATTGAAAGGTTGAATTCACATTAAGACCAGATAATCAAATGGCTGAAATCATGGAACCACCTAGGCAGATGAAGGAATACTTTATTCCTTCCACCTACAACCCATCGACTTGCATCCACATACCTGATATCCCTGCTAGCCACTAAATCAAGTTCCAGATGCTCCCAAAGTTGATGAATTCTTAGAAATCTTCTTGCTTAGACAAAAAATAAAGATCAATTAGGAAGAACAATTCCTAAGATGCAACATCCTAGGTCAACAATCTCCTGCAAATTCATGATCATCTTACTTCTTAGAAAATGCCCACACCATGGTCTTCTTAATTATTAGAAGATTTATTTAATCTATGCTAGCCCAATCCATCATGTGAAGTGAATATCCTATGACTTGCATAATAGCACAAAAATTAGATAAAGTCGATCTTATTGCCCATTAGATCAATTTATCTAGGTCAAGAACAAGTTCTCTAAGCTACTCAAGGATACTTCCAAAATTGACTTAATGACCCATATTCAAATTCATATAATCCTGGTTGGAGAAACCATCCTAATTTCTCTTGGAAACCACAACAGACTCAGGCTCAGACTCAAATCCCACCAGTTCAAAATTATCAAAATAGGCCCCAGTACCAGAACTATGCCTATAATAAGGGACAACCTAGTCAGTCTTCTCAACCACCACATTATAATCAGCCCTCATACCCACCTCCTCATCAACAGACCAATCTAGCCGATGATAAATTCAATCAACTTCAACAATTAATTCTAAGCTCAACAACAATCAATTGCCAGGCTAGAAGCTCAAATAGGATAATTAGCTGAGTCTAGCATGAGGAGAGAACCAGGTCAATTACCAAGCCAACCAATTGCAAATCCTAAAAACAATCCATCCAATGTCTATCAACCACCTGGATTTACTTATCCATCTTAACATTCCACCTAAGAACCCCCAATTAGAAAATGCCAAAGCAATATCTGAACTTAGAAGTGGTAGGATTCTTAAGGACCCATACCAAGATCCAGGTGATAGAGGCCAATACTGATGTTAGCCAAGATGAAAAATTTGAAGAAGGTTAGTACTGGATAATCATATAGAAGAACCTGAGCCAGAAATTAGTACTGATGCTAGTTCCAGTTTAAATGAAATAGAAAAGGAAAAGAAGAGAATAGATGAATTAGCTGAGACATATAAACCCAAAGCCCCATTTCCTTCGGCCTTAGAAGCAGGCTCTTCTCGTAAAAAGCAAGAAACATGCAACAAGGAGCTAATGGAACTATTTAAACAAGTTCATATTAATTTACCCCTCCTCGATGCAATTCAGCATGTCCCAGCCTATGCTAAATTTCTTAAAGAACTCTGCACCCAAAAGCGTGAGCCACGAACCACCAAAAGAGTTATGCTATCCGAGGATGTAAGTGCTGTCCTGTTAAATCCAATACCTCAAAAGATGAAAGATCCTGGTGCACCCTTAATTTCATGTGTTATTGGAGGTATAACCTTTAACCGAGCATTACTAGACTTAGGAGCTAGTGTAAACCTCCTTCCAACCTCGGTTTATGAAAAATTTGGGATTGGAGAATTAAAACCCACATCAGTCATTTTGCAATTAGCTGATAGATCTATAAAAACACCGCGAGGTTTGATTGAGGATGTTCTAGTTAGAGTAGACAAATGTTATTTTTCTGTAGACTTTCTCATACTTGACATGGAACCATCCCAAGAGCTGAACCAAAATCCCATAATTTTAGGACGTCCATTCTTAGCAACTGCCAATGCCAATATCAATTGTAAAATGGGAGCTATGGACATTTCTTTTGGGAATCAAAAAGTAAGAATTAATATTTTTAATACCCCAAAGTACACCCAAGAGGAGGAAGACTGCTTTGTAATCAATCAGATAGATGAAATAGTTGAATCTAATTCCTCCTTAGATTTACTGCAAGATGATGAACCCACTGAAGAAACTCAAACCCAGGAAGTAAATGCCCTACTTAATTCACCTCAACCATCACATTCATTACCTTGGTCAGTGAAAGTTGAGCCCTTACCCAAGCAAAAAATTGAACCACTACGTCCTTCAATTCAGGCCCCACCACAACTTGAACTAAAACCTTTACCTGAATCACTTAAGTATGTATTTTTAGGATCAAAGAAAATCCCTACCAGTAATAATTGCTTCCAACTTAACTACTGAACAGGAAAACCAATTGGTAAATATTCTAAAAACATATAAGGAGGCCATAGGGTGGACCATCGTCGATTTAAAAGGAATTAGTCCGTCAATATGCATGCACCATATTTATACAGAAGATAATGCCAAACCAACTCGAGAGATGCAAAGATGGCTTAACCCTAACATGCAAGAAGTAGTCAAGAAAGAGGTAATTAAATGGTTAGATGCTGGAATTATTTATCCTATCTCTGACAGCCACTGGGTAAGTCCTACACAAGTTGTTCCAAAGAAATCTGGACTTACGGTTGTCCGCACTGAACATGGAAACTTAGTACCAACACGACTTTCCACTGGGTGGCGTGTCTGCATAGATTATAGAAAACTCAATACAACCACCCGAAAAGATCACTTTCCCTTACCCTTTATCGATCAAATCCTAGAAAGACTAGCAGGCCAACAATACTTTTGCTTTTTAGATGGATACTCAGGATACAATCAGGTAGCAATCTACCCAGGAGATCAGAAAAAGACCACCTTTACATGTCCCTATGGAACCTTTGCTTTCCGTAGAATGCCATTCGGATTATGTAATGCACCTGCAACTTTTCAAAGGTGCATGATGTCAATATTTTCAGACATGATAGGAGATTTCTTAGAAATATTCATGGATGACTTTTCAGTCTTTGGAGAATCTTTTGAGAGTTGCCTCAACAATTTGAAGAAAATATTAAAACGATGTATTGAGGCTAATCTAGTGTTAAGCTGGGAAAAGAGCCACTTCATGGTTCAAGAAGGGATCGTTTTAGGACATATAGTATCTAAGAAAGGGATTGAGGTAGATAAAGCTAAAGTTGAACTAATTTCTAAACTTCCTCCTCCCACTTCTGTCAAACAAATTCGATCTTTTCTTGGTCATGTAGGATTCTATCGTCGCTTCATCAAAGAGTTCTCTAAAATTTCTCATCCTTTGTGTAATCTGCTCGCTAAGGATGTTTCTTTTAACTTTGATGAAAATTATCTTAAAGCTTATGAAATCTTAAAAGAAGCTGTGACCAAAGCTCCAATCATACAACCTCCTAATTGGTCACTACCTTTTGAAATTATGTGCGATGCCTCAGATTTTGCCATAGGAGCTGTCCTAGGCCAAAGGGTAAACAAATATCCTGTAGTGATCTATTATGCTAGTAGAACTCTGAATGAAGCACAAATGAATTATACCACCACTGAAAAAGAGTTGCTAGCCATTGTGTTTGCCCTAGAAAAGTTTAGATCATATCTATTAGGATCAAAAATCATAATTTACTCGGATCATTCAGCCTTGAGATACCTGCTCTCAAAGAAAGATGCTAAACCATGATTAATTAGATGGATTTTACTATTACAAGAATTTGACATTGAAATTCGAGATAAGAAGGGATCTAAAAATATTGTAGCAGACCATCTGTCTAGGATCCTAGTGAAAGATAATGAACCTATATCAATCAGAGAATCTTTTTCAGATGAACAATTGTTAACAGTTTCACATACAAAGACTCCTTAGTTTGCAGATATTGTCAATTACTTAGCCATAGGATAAATTCCTGATGGCTGGTCTAAGAATGAAAAGGATCGATTCTTTGCTCAAATCAAATATTATTTTTGAAAAGATCTTGAGCTTTTTAGAATTTGTGCTGATCAAATCATTCGTAGATGTGTTCCTAAATCTGAACAATGGAGTATCTTACAATTTTGTCATACTCTTGCTTGTGGAGGACACTTTTTTGGACGAAAAACTGTGGCCAAAGTTTTATAAAGTGGTTTTTATTGGCCAACATTATTTAAGGATGCCCATACTTTTAGTCAGGAGTGTTTTAAGTGTCAAGCCTTAGGGAATATTTCAAAGAAAGACATGATGTTTTTGAACCCCATTTTAGTAGTAGAAATTTTTGATGTATGAGGAATTGATTTTATGGGACCTTTTCCACCTTCCAATGGATTTGAATACATTTTGGTAGCTGTCGATTATGTTTCTAAATGGATTGAAGCAATAGCAACACGAACCAATGATCATAAAGTAGTCCTAAAATTTATTCAGAAGAATATCTTTTCTAGGTTCGAATTTCCACGTGCTATCATTAGTGACGGGGGTACCCATTTTACAAATCATCAATTTCGAACTTTATTACGAAAATATGGGGTGACACATAAGATAGCTACACCATACCATCCGCAAACAAGTGGTCAGGTAGAAGTCTCTAATAGGGAAATCAAGAATATCTTACAAAAGACTATTAGGCCTGATCGAAAAGATTGATCAGATCGATTGGATGATGCATTATGGGTCTATAGGATAGCTTATAAAACTCCTATTGGAATGTCTTCCTATAGATTAATCTATGAAAAAGTATGTCACCTTTCGATAGAACTTGAACACAAAGCATATTGGGCAATAAAATAATTAAATTTTAATTTAAACAAAGCTGGTTCCAATTGAATGTTACAATTGAGTGAATTAGAAGAATTAAGGCAAGAAGCTTATGAAAATTCAAAAATTTATAAGGAGAAAATGAAAGCCTTCCATGATAAACATATTTCAAGGAAAACCTTTGAGCCAAATCAATAAGTCTAGTTATTTAACTCAAGGCTTTGATTATTCCCTGGAAAATTAAAATCGAGATGGGATGGACCTTATATAGTTAATCACGTATTCCCACATGGTGCAATTAAACTCTATGATCCCAGGACTAAAAATTTTTTTAAGATAAATGGCCAAAGGCTTAAACCATATATCGAAGGAATACCATTAAATCGAAATATTGATCAAGTACAATTAATAGAACTATAATGAATTAAACTGCATTTTGTTTGGCTGAAGACAATAAACTTAGTGCTTATTGGGAGGCAACCCAATACTTCTTGAATCTAATTTGTTCTTTTTTGTCTCTTTTTAGGCTAAGTTGGAGAAGGACCACGAAAGACTGGAGAATATCGTAAGCTTCAAAATCCATCTAAATAAACAAACATAATTTTCACCCTTTTATTTGTCTTCCCTCTCCATTGAGGACGATATCAATTTAGTTGGAAGATAAAATTAACAAAAAAAGAAAAAAAATTTAAAAATATATATATAAATATAATAAAAAAATATATAATTAAAAAAATATAATATATATATATAATAAAAATATATATATATAAATTAAAAAAAATAAATAAATAATATATATATATATATATATAATAATAATCAAATTTTGGATGAACCATATTTCAAGAAAGAGAATCTTAAGCAAAATAAACTAGGAAAAGTAATAAAGTTAGAAAGTATTAACTAATAATGGTAGCGAGTTAAGAAGCAGATTACTTGGTCAGACCATTAGCAGCCTACTTAGGTCATTTAAAGGCTAACAGCACTTCTAATTGCACATGAATACTAATGAAGCACAATAGGTGTTGATTATAAGGCTAAATTGAGGATTCAATTATCACTAAAAATTGATGGTTTATATATACTTTAATTAAAGAAACTTGAATTTAAGGAAAGAGCTACCTGCTTAAATTTTAAAAAAAAAAAAAAGTATAAAACATAGAGTATATGTGGATTGTCCTAAGCTAGAACTCTACACCTTAAGTCAAGTGTAGAAGTTCACATCAATTGGTGAAGGAAAGGCCAGGATGCTCAGCATAATTCAAAAAAAAAAAAAGAAGAAGAAGAAGCAGTGTGAAAGCTACCTTAATTCATGCATTTAACTTGGGAGTATATAGAAAACTAACCAAAATAAGTGATAAAAGAAGATTCATTTATCCTTTGAATCAACACCCAAATGCTAAGTTAGTATTCACAAAACCAGTGCTGAAAATCTTTAGATGAACTCTAAGAAAGTTTCTGATTAATCTGCCATGAAATTTACTTCTGAAACTCAATACTTAGTTAGTGATACTGTCTAAACTTTTGATCTTAAACCCTAGATTTATTCTTGTGAAGGAAGATCTCAATGAAATATGGTACTTGATCTAAATTAAAATTCTTTCTTTACTCGAGGACGAGCAAAGCTTAAGTTAGGGGGTGTGATAAGTATAATAAATTTATCAATAAAAATATTAATTTATTAATTAATTTATATTAATTTTTAAAAATTAATAATTAATTTATATATAATTTTTGAGAAATTCATATTTTTATTAATTAAAAAATAATAAAAATTAAAAAATAAAATTTTATTATCAATGGAAAGAGATCATTTTTCTGATCATAACGAAATAAATTTTGAGTAAAACGAAGCTAAAACAAAAAAGATATGAATTTCTAAAGAAATAAAATAAAAAATAATATTAAAAATATATATATATATATATAACATACGGCTCAAGCCGCCACGCCGCAGCAGCCAGCATGTCCAGACGCGCCGAGCCAAGCCGACTAAGCCGGTGCGCCAAGCCATCCATGCTAGTCGACCCAAGCTTAGAAGCCATCAACCGGTCTACAGTACAATGTAGACCACCAGCTCAGCAGACACCAGCGAATCAGAGCCTGCCACGTGGTAGACCTAGACCCCTAAAGGGTTTACAGAAAATTCATCATGGCTTACAAGGCATTTTGATCTTTTCATCTGTCAATAAAAGGTGCTGATTGGTTGCGGTGCATTATGGCCGATCCACGCGGTCCATGGGACAGTAAAAGCGTTTCGTGTGGTGGTGGTTGATTGGACGGTCAGCATTTTTTGATTGTCGATTTCGATTTCACTTGGATCGCCATCGGATGGCATTGCTTGATCCAACCTCGATCGGACAGTCCAGAAGGCTTCGACGGTGATCAAAACTCTCTTAGCGCATGATCAAATCGTAAATTCCTCCATCAAGCATGATCCAACGGTCAGAAAATGATGACCTCCTGATCTGGGCTTGATACGTATCCAATTTAATAATTTTTGGGACGCATTGATTCCTATTGAAATGGCCAGATTCAACCAGATTATCTATTTTGCTTTATTCAAATTTTGATTTATTAAAAGGCAATTAGTACGTTCCTTTAGAAATAATATCCAACCCTCCTAGCCTCTATAAAAGGATCCTAAGCCTAAAAAAGGAAAGAAGGGGTTGGAAGAAAAGATAAGGACAGGGTGGAAGCCAAGCTCTGGGTTAAAAGTTGCTTCTCAAAGCTACAGTGCTGAGAAAAGAGCCGATCTTCTACGCCATCTCCACACCTATATTGATCTGGCGATCTCCATCTAATTTTCTCTTTTTTTTTCTTAATATCAATTCTAATTTTTTTTTAATTTTTATAAATTTGCAACTGAGTTTTAAATTTAAAAAAAAAAGTTTTATTATTTTTTCAATCTTCTAGCTCTTTAAAATTAATTATTCTTTATTAACTTTTTTAATTTTTATTGCAAGTGTTGCTAAGATCTAAATAGTAGATCTTAGTACAAAATTTATTTTTGCATATTTAAATTCTATTTTTTATTTATAAATCTATTTTTTGACTTTATTTTTAAAAAAATTCTTCTTTCTTTTCTTTAAAAAAATTTTTAAATAATAAAATAAAATAATATAATAATAAGAGAATCAAAGATTTAGAAATAAATCATTACCTCTTTGTGGATTCGATCCGACTCACCACTCTCTTCATAATTTTTAATTAATTTAAAAATAAAAAGTTGGATTTAAATGATAAACACAGTATCTTAACGACAGCATCGTGTTCCTATCAGCTGCCATAGCCAGAACGGCAAGAAGATCGGCCCACCCCCGGCATTATAGACGCTATCTCTAGGTCTTAGTATTTTGGTGGGCCGTCATCCCCGATGTCAAAGCTAAGAAGCTTGCTCTGAATTGAGAAGGCGCATGAGATAGAGGAGGTCGTCCGGCCCTAGGACTTAAGAGGGAACCGGAGGAACAACGCCCCCATGACCCTGAAATGGGGATGCGCTGCTAGTAACTTTCTTTCAATAAAATTCTTTCCTTTTCAATATATAATTAATGCAAAAACTATGTGATGAACAAAGATGTGATGTCAAGAGGCAGTCAATAGTTGTTTAGTGAAGGAACAGAAGGAGAACCTCATCCTAACACGAGCAGGTCAAAGACCTTCAACCTCGGTCCAGAGATAAATTCTTTTTCGAGCGACAAGCGACAAGATCTCTTTCGGCACCCGCGTTCAACCTCAACTAGAGATAAGATCTCTTCGAGCGATTCGCGACTCAAGAGATAAGATCATCAGCTAGATCGATAAATCTCTCTCAAGCGACCGCGATAAATCTGGCTAAAGATAAGATCTCTCCGAGCAAACCAAGACAATCTCGCTAGAGATATAAGATTTCTTCCAAGCGACCGACAAGTTTGGCCAGAGATAAGATCTCTCCCAAGCGATCGCGACACCTCGCTAAAGATAAGATCTCTTCCGAGCGACCGAGCCAACCTCGACTAGAGATAAGATCTCTCCCGAGCGACCGAGCCAACCTCAGCTAGAGATAAGATCGATCTCTCCCAAGCGACTAAACCGCGACTAAACCTCGTAACCTAGCCCAGTTAGGAATAGATCGTCCTACGTGAGCAAAGTCGAAGGCCCCATTCATTTTTAGAAGCTGGCCTTAACCCCCCACAGCCCGTTAGGAACAAGAGGAGAATCTCGTCCTAACATGAGCAAAGTCAAAGAGGCCTCGATTCATTTTAGACGAGAATAGAGGGAAGAGGCCCTGACAACGGCCTTATGTGCCTCACAGCCCGTTAGGAAGGAGGAGAACCCATCCTAACGTGAGCAAAATCGAAGGCCCCATTTTAGACTAGTGGAGGGAGAGAGCCCTGACATGGCCCTTAATGGCCCCTAAACAGACCCCTACCACCCGATAGTAAGAGATAGAGAATCGTCTTAACGTGAGCAAAGTCCGAAGGCCATTTATTTTAGAAGATGGATGAGAGGGAGAGGGCCTGACTGCGGCCCCAGCCCATTAGGAACAGGAGGAAAACCTCGTTCTAAAAAGCGAGCAAATCGAAGAAGACCTCGTTCACCATAGACGACATGGGGGAGAGGCCCATGACAACGGCCCTTATGTGCCCCCAAGCCTGTAGGAACAGGAGGAGAATCTCGTCCTAACGCGAGCAAAGTCGAAGGCCTCGCCCTAACAATGGCCTTTATGTACCCCCACAGCCCGTTAGGAATAGAAGGAGAACCTCGTCCTAACGATACAAAGTCTAAATCCAAGCTCTGAAGTACAGGAGATAAGATCTCCATCAACTCGACTGGAGATAAGATCTCCTCCGAGCCCGCATCAAACTCAAGGAGATAGATCTCCCCGGAGGTCCGCGGCAACTCGGCCAATAAGATCTCTCCTGAGCGGCCAAAAAAAAATAAGATCTCGACAGGCCAGAGTGTCTGAGATAACCTCGGCCAGAGATAAGATCTCTCCCGAGCGACCGAGACAACCTCGGCCAGAGATAAGATTGGAGACAACCTCGTCCTGAGATCAGATCTCTCCCAAGCGTCCGTATTAACCTTGGCTGCAGGAGATAAGATCCCCCCGAGGCAACATCGGCTTCTGGAGATAATATCGCGCCCGAAGAGCTCAACCTCCAACCTCGACCATAGGAGACAAGATTTACTTCAACCTCGATTGGAGATGAGATCTCCCCAGGGCTTCAACTTCAACATCAACTTTGGTCGGAGATGAGATCTCCCCTCCGAGCTTCAATCTGAATCAGCATGGAGCCCAAAAGAAGACTTCGGCAGTCGCCTTTTCTGCACTCCCTTCCTTCGAGTTTCGAACTCAAAAGTGGGGGACTATTGTTGGGGATAAACCCCACTGCCGTTGAAGTCCAGTTTGATGCCTAGCCTAACGCAATCGGTAGCCATGGAAGAGCTTCAACGGATGGATCTTAGTCGAACTCCTTCATCTGGCCGAAGTCCTCAGCGGCCGAGCTTCAATCGGACTTCCACAAGAGCCGAACTCTTTCCGCGCTCTTCCAACCAGACGCGTGCGGGAGCCGAACTTCCTCCATGCTTCTCCTTCCGGGAAAATTCTTTGGAACCGAACTCCTCCAGACATCTCCTTCGGCCGACCGGACTCCTCAGCGGCCGAGCCTCCTTCCGAACTCTCCAGCAACTGAGCTCTTAGCTGCACTCTCAGCGACGCCTGTAAAGAGCCAAACTCCCACTCCTCGGCTCTTCTCCGTAGCTGCTCTTTGGTCGAACTCCTCTAGAAGTTCCTCCTCTGAAATTGATACGTACCAAAGTCCACCGATCAAATGCTGAACGGCTACGGCTATTAATCTGAACGAAACGGTCACTATGCGCAGACGACGCTACAGGCGCACTCCTCCAACTGACTTCGTCAATCCTCGAGCTGCCCATCCCTCGGACGATCTATCTATCTCACGATACATACCCCGCACCAAACTCCGTGCAGCCTCGAGCGGCCCGCCACCAAGTGGTATGGCCATCACCATCAGTCATCATCAATTAAGCTCTGTCTATAAAAAAGACTCTCAAGATATGCTAACTCTGATCTTTAAGCTCTCCTCTTCTCCTCTAAACTCTATCGAACTCATTTTTGAGCACTCCATTCATGATCAGAGTTGATTTGATCGTCGAAGTCATCCTCCATCGGCTCCAGATGAAACTATATTTTATAGATTTTTGATGACAATCTCATCCATCTCTATCTCAGTTGGATCCATTGATTAATTTTTATACCAATAATAGCCATTGCTATAATCCTAGATTATAAAGATTTGCGGTGTTCCGGCTTGAATAAAATATAGTGAGAATTAAGCGTCCAAGTTGGTTTTTCATCTTATTTATTCTTTTGAGAAACTCCACAGGTCTTGTGTGCAGAGTTCCTCGAGGATCCCACTTAGATTCGAGATGAGTCTTTCTCGTCCTTATCTGGATGGGATCCAAAGAGTTGCATCCAAACCTTCAGCCCCGGTGCGTCCAAACGGTGGTAGGTATAGGAATTAGTGGGTGCAAATTATTTACAGAGTACATGGTTTTCAGAATCCTAGATTTATTTATCAAGAGAGAACGGATACTGAAAGAGGCGATCACAGTTATAAAAATATCATAAATTTTTAATAATAAATATTTTACCCCTCTCCAGATATTTTCTTTAATATATATTTTATTTAATTTTATTCTCCTGCAATCTTTTTCCATATTACTAGTACTTGTTTGTGGTGATCTTTTGGACCGACAATCATATCCGGTAAGCGTGCATACCATCAAATAGTGCGTAGGCCTTGTTCAATTATTATATGGATGGATCTAATTTCTTCCATTCTTTGAAAAATTGTTATGACAATCTAAAATTTGTTTAATTGGCCTGCGATTGTAACCAAAAAAACCAGACTCTGCTATGAGATCCAATGTAACTTCACTCCAAACAAGTGTTGACATAAAATGGCAATCACGTTCCCTAAGACAACAGTCATCCAGACAAGTTAAACTCCAAAGGATTGTTAGGTGTTCTACTCCACCAAGCTCTTCCACACATGCATGAATCATGATGTATACTTTTGTGGTACAGAAGAAGAGAGCTTCAGCGGTGGTTGGATTAAAGAGATGGGATAACAAGATCTGCAGCATCGAGTATATTATGTAATTAATCAAAGCACCCATTATGATGGCAGGGATTCTCGTGCCGCTGCCGCCGCTGCCGGTGCCAGCAGAGGCAGTGCCCCGACTGTAGTTGGCAGCAGCGGCAGTTAGGGGTAGCAGCCACATTGAAGAGGGAAGCATGTGCTTTCCCGCACCTACCTTAAATTCATGCCGGGAAGGTCGAAAAAACTAGCAAATGCTCCGTTGCATAAGAGCGTTCGTTAAATGAAGCTGGTGAAGAAAGAAATAGAAAAAAAGAGTAGCGTAATAAAAAACCATGTATAACAATTATCAAATTATTTTTTTTGGCTTTCTTATTATTTTTTTGCTTCAGCAACCAAATCTAAGGTGGTCATAAAAGCTTGATATTTTTATTTGTCTATAATAGCTATTTCATCATCGATCAATATTGATGATCATGTATCTTATTCGAGGAGTTATGATCATATATTCTTCTACAAACTATATATTCCCTATCGTGGGCTTCTCTTCAATGTTACATATATATATATATATATATATATCACTTTCTTCTCTTTCTGTTTTGAAGTTCTTATCTATGGTTCACATACTCAGCCAACAACAAGTGTTGATACGGACATACTACCCTGATATGGGTGGCCCAAGATGCTTAAATTTGCCCTGAATTAGAATTTTAAGTAGATTTTATATAATATACCCACAAATTACACATGACAATGCTTAATCTTTTAATCTATTTAACTTATTATGAATTGGTTACATTACATGTTTAATAAAATTATAGGAAGATTCGGATCTAGATTTTTGATCTATCTTAAATCCAACCACAAATGCAGTGAAGCTTACATTTGTATGTGCCGGTCTAATTCATTAAATTACACCTTTGTAACTCTGTAAACAAGTATGCAGTGTCTTCACACTCATCTAATTTTATATGTAATTTGTCTTGCAACAGAAATCCTTCCTGGAGAAGGGCGGTCATCCAAAAACGCGGCTCTTGGAATGGGAAGGACCGGGAAACCCCAAAACGGCCAAACAAATACCCCTACGCCTTTATCAGAAGGGAAAACCTCCAAGCCGGGACCACTAATAAATGACTGAAAAGCCGAATCCAAAATCGCGATCTTGGCAAATATTTTTGGGAGTGCCCAAAAGATACTTTCAGACTTCAAGGTAGAACTTACCACCCCCCACCAAAAAAAAAAAAAAAAAAGAAAAGAAAAGTTCCGCCTCCGTGAAAGCAAATGCATCCTAAGCTACATCAAATTACAAAATAATCTAATAATTTATAAAAATTATTTATCTAAAAAATAATTATAAAAAATATATTTATTATATTTAATTGATGAAAAAAATTATTTTAAAAAATAATATTAAAAAATTATTATATTTGATTGAAATGATAAAATATATAAATATATTTTTCACTATAAAATAACTTTTTAATATTATAATTATTATTTTTTTAATTTTTATATAATGACTATAATCATATAATTTTTTTTAAATTCATCTTTATTTTTTTAAAAAAACTTATTAAATAAAATTTAAAAATTATTAAAATAAAATTAATAATTATATATATAATTTTATTAAAAATATTTTTATCAATCATAAATTATCAAAAATTTATCAAATATCAATTTTTATGATATTTATTTTATCACGAGAAAATAAACATAAAATTTACTAATTTTTTTATTATTTTTTTTAAATTTTTATATTAAAAATAATAATTTAATATAAAAATTATTTTCCTGACGTCCAACCAAACGGCTCCTAAGTTAATTTCTCTAATTAAACACCTGGTCACCTCGAAGGCTCAAACTAATCATGCTCCGAACTCCAAACGGTGTGACCCCCGCACTCATGACGCAGAACGCCGTTCAGAAACCCTCGTCATGGAGACGGCAGTAACGAGACGTTTGAAAGGATATTTTGGAATGACCGAAGCAAACATTACAGCCGAAGACCCGTCCTTGCCACCCTGCCCGCATCCGTACTCCTCCTCCATTCTTCTCGGCCAGACAAGAGGAGGAAGACAAGCAAAAAAGTGAGTGAGAGAGAGAGAGAGAGAGAGAGAGAGAGAGATCGTCGCAAAAGAGTTGAGACACCCGTAGTTTTCTGCATCACAAAGCTTCCTTCCATTTCTTCCCAAAAGATAAAAACCAAGCAGAAGGCCCCTAAAGAGAACTGTTCCCAAGCCTTAACCCCAAAACAAAAAAAACAAGAAGAAGAAGAAGAAGCATTACAGAAGATTTCTTTCTCCTCTCCTGTACATCCCTCAAAAACTAAAACAAAACAAAGACCAGACTTGAGAGAGAGAAAGATCCATCCAGTGGCCACCGGCTCAGCAAAGAAAAGTAGAGCCACCATCATCAAAGTTAAGAGCGTAGCTGAAGGGGTCATAGTGGAAGCTGAACCGCTGCTTCCTCGCCTTCCCCCTCTCCACTTGCCTCCGTATCTCCGCCCTCAGCTTCCAATAAAGACTCCGCATTCTCCTCTTCCCCCCCTCCAAGACCAACCCGGCCTCCTCCAGCGCCGCTGCCACACCCATCGCCACTGCCATCTCCACCACCACCACCAACAACGCGAGAAGGTAGACACCCACTTTATAAAAAGTTGAGACCGTAAGCCAAGTGCTCGCTCTTTTATAAGAAAGAGGAGAGGGGTTGTGGCTTGTTGGGTAAGACGACGTGGGGGCAGTGGAAAGCAGAAGTAGAGGACAGACAGGACGGAAGAAGATGCCTTCTCTCAAGTGGATTCTCTCTCTCTCTCTCTCCTCTGTACTGCTGTGAGACTGAGTCCACTCCCCCTCCTTATGGTGCCTATTCTTTTACGGTTGCTGCCTTCTGGTTTCTCGTCTATTTGGGCGTTTGGCGCTGTACGAAAAGGGTGGAGGCTGGGGTGGGCACATGGGGGAGGAGTGCGTTCGTTCGACGGATGGATGGGAGAGTTCTTCTTGGGAGAGTGTGACAAGATTTGGTTTGTTTTTTTTTTTATTTTTGGGTAGAAGATTTGGTTTGTTTATTCGTGCTTTTATTTTTTACACGGGTATGGTAATTGGTGTGGTAATTATGGTTGTGTTGGGAAAGGGTTGCCTGGGGAAGTTACTGGCAAGGGGATGGATGGGGTTTTGTCCGTTTGCTGCAGCGAATAACTCGGCGATCGATTGAGGTGGAATCGGCACTTTGTCAACGGTATTAACAGCATTCTGTTTTGGTTTGAATTAAATGGCGTTGCGCACGTGGACATGGGTGACTAATATATATTTTTTAAAAGAAATTAACGCCTCTCATTTTAGATGAATTTGAATACACTCGTTTATATATCTAATTTATCAAATTATTGTAATGTTCCTTATCTCCCTCTGAATTAGAGTGAGAGCTTATAGATGAATGAAAGTGCATGCCACTTATCAATCGATGTGAATATAATATAGTGACATGGATCCATCACCACTATCACCCACCAATAAAATTCACCAAAAACTCTAATCTTAGTCTCATTCTCTCCTCCAACCCTTCTCTCTAAATTGCAACGTAGCCTCTATAACCAACCCCATCCCTCCATCCTCTCAACCTTTATTCATAGGAGGATTAGACGTCAAAAGCAACAAGAAAAAAGTAAATTAAAAATAACAAATCAAAATTCCACATAAGATGATCTGAGAGCACAAATTTCATAGTTAATGTTCCAAAATTAGAGCGAAGAAAAGATGAGAGCATAAGTTCTATGATTAATGTTTAGAACATAAAGAAGAATTGCATAAGTTCTCAACAAACATTCCCAAGGATTTAACAATGTTAGATTTAATCTGTCGCCACGTTTGCATGCAAGAAAATAGCAGGTTAATAATGCAAAATATAAAACCACCTATGGAATCTTATAATCCAATTTATGAGCAATCACTATGAGTAGCTGCAATATGCTTGATTGCTTCCATTTACTATATATGGTGCTAATTTGAAAATATGGAAGAGGATGCTTATGCGCATGATGTACTAAACATAAGCTAATCCAGAATCTCACAAAAAAAAAAAACAGAGAGAGAGAGAGAGAGAATAAATCAAAACTAAAAGAATAAAATATAAGCTAATTCTTTCAATAATTATATTAGGGATAAAATGACCCCCACTGAAGTTTTTGGCTATTTTCAAACGATCTCCTCCAGTCGCACTTCTTTCGGATGATCTCCTTCAGTCGCACTACTTCCAGACGATCTCCTCCCATCGTATTCTTTTCGGACAATCTCCTTCAATCGCACTGCTTTTAGACGACCTCCTCCAATCGCACTTCTTCTGGACGATCTCTTTCAGTTGCACTGCTTTCAGACGATATCCTCCGATCATACTCATTTCAGACGATCTTCTCCAATTGCACTCCTTCCGGATGAACTCCTCCATGACCAACTCCCTCAGGATGAACTCCTTCCAGATTTTTTTCAGTTGCCTAAAGAGCTCCTTCCAGTCAAACTTCTCTTTATCGCTACAAGGACCTCGGCATCAATTCTTAATACAGCAAATATCGATCAACATACAGACGATCTCAAAAACATCCGAACCTCTCTCAAACTACTATGACGTGAAGTTCTTCACCACCTATATATAGCTATCCCATCTGAACTTCAACTATTAAATCCTAATAGACTAGCAAGTCACGATAATGGACACCACTCTTGACTGGCACATCAGGACAATAGACACCATCCTTCATAACAAACTCTACATAGGTTGAGCGGCCCACTAACAGACGGTTATGGCTGTCGCTATCAATTTGCTATACACTCTATCTATAAAAGAGATCCTCCAGATACGTTTTTTCTAAGCTCTAATTTTTTTCCTCATTACTCTGCTCCTTAATTTTTTGAGCACTTCATTTCTGTTAGCCAGAAGAGCTGACTTGATCATCGGAGGATTCTACCTGAGCCACCATCCCCGACTTTGGATGAAACTTTATTTTGCAAATCACCGACGGCGACCACTACTTTTTTAACTCCAACTCGATCCGATGTCAACTAGATTCTGCACCAATAGGATTGACGCTAGAGGAAGAGTCCTGAGCTCTTGTTCTAAAAGGAGTGCTCAGTTGATTCTATGTATTTTTTCTTTCAAGGGTCATCTCCATTCTTTCTCTCGATCTCAAAAATATCTTCAAAGAAGACGATCATTTAACACCATCACCGGTACTACAACCTCCATCAATGATAATAGTGGATCCAGAGCAGTTCAACCTACTGGTGCAGCAGGTCTGGAGCCTCACCGAAATGGTGCAAGCTATGTAGCAACCTTCGACGGTAGTCCAACCTAAAAACCTCTCGTCGAAATGTCAAAAATCAATTTCAAGGAGGCATACTTGGGTCAGTAGGTCTAATACTCCTAAAAAGGAGAAATGAAAGGCAGAAGATTTCTACTTGGATCATGATTCTTCTTCAGAGGACCTTCTCCATCTACAACTGAAAACCTTCTGAGATCCACAATCGAGATGAAGCCCTCGATCGAAAACTTCAAAAAATGGATTGATGGATTAATGAGCTCTACTATGCTGCCCCAGCCAACCACGACAACATCTGCACCGATCCTCCTTTCTCCTAAAAGATCATGCAAGAATTGATTCAGCCGAACTTCAAGCTCTTTCAATTCGAGAGCTATGATGGAACCACTGATTTGATCAATCATCTGAATATCTTCTAGATCATGATACTGCTTCATGGCATGCCAGATGCCATCTTGTGTTGAGCCTTCCCATCTACTCTAAAGGAGGTAGTTAGAAACTGATATTCGGCATTGAAGTGGGATACGATATTCTCTTTTGATCAAATGAGCCATTAGTTTGTGGCTTATTTTGTCAGCAGCAGACATCCAAGGCGAGGCTCAAACTTTTTCATCAACATCAAGCAGCAGGAAGGGGAGTCCATCCGGACTTATGTCAACCGCTTTAATGCCGCTGCACTAAAGGTTCGAAACTTGGATCAATCTATCATCATGACTATACTTAAAGATGGCCTTCAGAAGAATGATCTGCTGTTCTTCTTAGAGAAAAATATCTCAAAAATTTTGCTAATTTGCTAGCTCGGACTGAAGAATATATCTGAGCTAAAGAAGCCTTCAAACTAAAGAATGAAGAAGCCACAAGAAAGTGGCAGACGGGCGAGTCTAGTAAGCCCGTAGTCAAAGAGAAGCCAAATGAAATTCAGTCATGCTCTTGGACTCTCTCTGAGTGCAAGCAAGTCCGAACTCCTCGAGCTTGCCGTCAAGGGAGCCCTGATAAAAGGGCATAAAGAAGCTCTCTTTTCAGAAGGTTTCACAACTATGCTCTCCTCAATACTCTAAAAATTTAAGTACTAATGAAGATCAAGGAGCAGCTGCCAAGGCTGAAAAGGATGCACACTCATCCGAATAAGCGCAATCCAAATAAGTACTGTCTCTACCATCATAACCATGATCACGATACTGAAGAATATATTCAGCTTCAAGACGAGATTGAGAAACTCATCAGGTGAGATCGATTGGGCCGATTTCTGCAATGCCGACCTGAGATAAGAAAAGATCGATTAAAGGTACTACTGCAACTAGAACCACCAAGGAGGAAGGAGCAGCAAGACGATCGACCGTCTCTCGATATCATCAATATCATCTCCAGAGGACTTCGATGAGAGGAGGTCGATAGATCCAAAGGATTGGCTAAAAGATGGAGAACTGAGGAGCCCATTGCTTTTACTAAAGAAGATGCATAAGAAGTTCAGTTCTCGCATAATGACGTGGTTGTAATAACTTTAAATATAGCAAACTATGATGTACGCCACATTCTTATTGATAATAAAAGTTTGGTCAATGTCTTGTTTTATGATGCTTTCTCCAAAATGTCTATATCCAATATAATTGGCTCGATCCAATGAGTTCTTCATTGGTTGGCTTCACTGATGATGCAGTGCCAGTTGAAGGTGTAATAACTTTAAATGTGACTGCAAGATGATATCCGAAGCAATCCAGGATGCAAGTGAATTTTTTGATGGTAAAAGTTCTATCTGCTTATAATGCAATTCTTGGCTGGCCTAGTCTAAATGCGCTTCGGATAATAGTGTCGACCTACTATCTGAAATTAAAGTTTCCAACAAGCTATGAAATTGGAGAGGTCAGGAGAGACCAAGTTTTGGCGAGACATTGTTACTCAATTATCCTACAAAGAGATGAGCAGTCAGACCCTTACCCTATTGATGGATTGGACATTCGAGATGACCTCATGGAAGAACAAGAAGAACCAATGGAAGACCTTGTCTCAATCCCTTTGGATGATGAAAATGAAGTCCTCTAATTATTTAAGCCAGGAGGAGGGAGAGGTTCTTTCAATGGCCCTTTTGTGCCCCCATAGTTCTGTTAGGAGTAGGAAGAGAACATCGTCCTAACTTGAGCAAAATAAAGACCTTCCGATTATTTAAGCCAGGAGGGGGGAGAGGTCCTTTCAACGGCCATTTTGTATCCCCATAATTCTGTTAGGAATAGAAAAAAAATCTCATCCTAACTTGAGCAAAACGAAGACCTTCGATTATTTAAGCCAGGAGAGGGGAGAGACTCTTTCAATGGTCCTTTTGTGCCCCCACAGTTCTGTTAGGAACATGAGAAGAATCTCGTCCTAACTTGAGAAAAATGAAGAACTCCGATTATTTAAGCCAGGAGGAGAAGAGAGGTCCTTTCAATGATCCTTTTGTGTTCTCATATTTTTGTTAGAAATAGGAGAAGAATCTTGTCCTAACTTGAGCAAAACGAAGATTTTCAATTATTTAAGCCAGGAGGGGGAAAAGGTCCTTTCAACGGTCCTTTTGTGCCCCCACAGTCCTATTAGAAATAGAAGAAGAATCTCATCCTAATTTGAGCAAAATGAAGACCTCCAGTTATTTCAATTAGGAGGGGAAGAGAGATCCTTTCAACAATTCTTTTGTGTCCTCATAGCCTTGTTAGGAGTAGAAGGAGAACCTCATCCTAACTTGAGCAAAATAAAGATCTCTAGTTAACTAAGATAGGAGGAAGACCTCGATCTGATAGAAGTAAAAATCGATCTCATTAGGAATAGGAAGAGAATCTCATCCTGACATAAATAAAGATCTCTAGTTGCCTAAGAGGTGAGGAAGACCTTGATCCAATAGAGAAAAAATCAACATCATCAGGAACAGAATGAGAACCTCATCCTGATGGGAGGACAAAAAAAAATCAATCATGTCAAGAATAGAGGAGAACCTTGATCTTGATATGGATAAAGATCTCTGACAGGAGGAGAACACTTATCAATGATTGTTTTGATGAAAGATGAGGCAAGAAAAATGAAGAAATAAATAAACTTCGAATCCAGACAAAGCGAAATGATGATTGAAGAAAATATTACTTCATTGAAGTCGAGGTTCATTATAAAATCAAGGTCCACAAGACCATCTACAAAAAAAAAGGATAGAAGAAGAAAGAAAAGAAGAAAAGAAAGAAGAGCAGAGTCATTGGTAGATATTCAACCCATATAGAGCAAAAATAAAAAAAATATATCATTTCATTAAAATCAAAGTTGGGTATAAAATAAGATCCTATGAGACCAATTGCAAAAGGAAGAACGAAAAATCGAAGCTCTAAAAGGGATCGAATTCCTCAAAATTTGGACTACTAGCTATCCCCAAGGACTCTCTCAGGCGGACAATCTCTTCCTCGATCTCTCTTCTCCTCATCATATTATCATGGAACATCCTATCAGTCCTTTGAAAGTTTTCTTTCAATGCCCACAATCTTCTCCTCAGAACCTTCGATTCAGCTTCAGCATCCTTGACAGTCTGCTATTCGCTAACCGGTTGAAGCTTTAATCTTTGAACTTCGACTTTCTCCATCCCGACTGACTTTGAAAGTTCGCCTGCAATCCTCTTTAGGAAGGCAATCTTCTCCGATTTTTTGTTGATGTCGGACCGCTGGCTATTGGCTAACTGCCTTTGGAGAAAAGTCAATTCATCCCTGGCTGCCTTAAGCTCATGCTCAAGTTTAGACATTTTTTCCATCCAGGACACTCTACAGCTATTGTGTTAAGCTTCGGTATTCTGAAGTTATGCTGGAGCTCCAAAAATTTCTTTAACCAATTTTGGTCATGCTACACCTTCTCGGAAGACCATGACGAGCTTCTTTCCAGTAGTAAAATTTTTTCTTTCACTGCATTAAGTTCAACCTCGAGAGAGCTAGCTTTGGCTGTTAGGGACCAAGCGCTCTCGTTGGTGCACTCTTTGACCTCTTCGAGCTTGACCTCAAGATTCCTTTTCTTCTTGATATAGTCCATAGAGCCCTTTTTGTGTGCCTGGCGAAGATGATCGATTTTAGCAAACCCCTCAACATAATTCTTTTTCGATTTCTTAAGCTCGCCTTTCATTTTCTCCACTTTTCTTTTAAGGTGATATACTTCCTTCCTCAACCTTCTAAGACTAGTCTTTAAGGGCACCCCTTGGGGCAGAGGGTTGGCTTCAACTTGGGACTGTATCAAAAGTACAAAAGCATCATGATTTGGAATTCAAAAAAAAAAAGAAGAGGGAGAAGAAAAGGAGTAATTACCTCAAGAAAGGATTCGAGCGAATTTCAGGTACATTAGTCGACATCTGCATCGACGATCCGATCCACAACCTCAGGTATGGTGAACCCATCAACCAAATCTTTGACGATTTTGGGATTATGGAAGGGGTTCTCTCCCAACTCTTCATCAGAGCTGTTTGGCCCATCGCGGTGAACCTTGCATCGGGACTTTCTCACACTCCCCTTTATCCTCTTCTTCTCCGCCCCCTTTTCTTCTTAGAAAAGATCCTCTGGGATTTGGGCCTTGACGGAAGGACTCGACAGTACTGAAGAAATTAGAGTGAAGAAAAGATGAGAGCATAAGTTCTATGATTAATGTTTAAAACATAAAGAAGAATTGCATAAGTTCTCAACAAACATTCCCAAGGATTTAACAATGTTAGATTTAATCTGTCGCCACGTTTGCATGCAAGAAAATAGCAGGTTAATAATGCAAAATATAAAACCACCTATGGAATCTTATAATCCAATTTATGAGCAATCACTATGAGTAGCCGCAATATGCTTGATTGCTTCCATTTACTATATATGGTGCTAATTTGAAAATCTGGAAGAGAGGATGCTTATGCGCATGATGTACTGAACATAAGCTAATCCAGAATCTCACAAAGAGAGAGAGAGAGAGAGAGAGAGAGAGAGAGAGAATAAATCAAAACTAAAAGAATAAAATATAAGCTAATTCTTTCAATAATTATATTAGGGATTAAATGACCCCCACTAAAATTTTCGACTGTTTTCAAACGATCTCCTCCAGTCGCACTTCTTTCGGATGATCTCCTTCAGTCGCACTGCTTCCAGACGATCTCCTCCCATCGTATTCTTTTTGGACAATCTCCTCCAATCGCACTGCTTTTAGACGATCTCCTCCAATCGCACTTCTTCTGGACGATCTCTTCCAGTTACACTGCTTTCAAACGATATCCTCTGATCATACTCCTTTCAGACGATCTTCTCCAGTTGCCCTCAGGATGAACTCCTCCATGACCAACTCCCTCAGGATGAACTCCTTCCAGATTCTTTTCAGTTGCCTAAAGGGCTCCTTCCAGTCAAACTTCTCTTTATCACTAGAAGGATCTCGGCATCAATTCTTAATACAGCAAATATCGGTCAACATACAGACGATCTCAAAAACATCCAAACCTCTCTCAAACTATTATGACGTGAAGTTCTTCACCACCTATATATAGCTATCCCATCTGAACTTCAACTATTAAATCCTAATAGACTGGCAAGTCACGATAATGGACACCACTCTTGACTGGCGCATCAGGACAACAGACACCATCCTTCATAACAAACTCTACATGGGCTGAGCGGCCTACTAACAGACGGTTATGACTGTCGCTATCAATTTGTTATACACTCTATCTATAAAAGAGATCTTCCAGATACGTTTTTTCTAAGCTCTAATTTTTCTCCTCGTTACTCTGCTCCTTAATTTTTTGAGCACTTCATTTTTGTTAGCTAGAAGAGCTGACTTGATCATCGAAGGATTCTATCTGAGCCACCATCTCCGACTTTGGATGAAACTTTATTTTACAGATCACCGACGGCAACCTCTATTTTTTTAATCCAGCTTGATCCGATGTCAACCAAATTCTGCACCAATAGGATTGACGCTAGAGGAAGGGTCCTGAGCTCTTGTTCTAAAAGGAGTGCTCAGTTGATTCTATGTATTTTCTCTTTCAAGGGTCATCTCCATTCTTTCTCTCGATCTCAAAAATATCTTCAAAGAAGACAACCATTTAACACCATCACCGGCACCACAACCTCCTCCATCAACGACAATAGTGGATCCAGAGCAGTTCAACCTGCTGGTGCAGCAGGTCTGGAGCCTCACCGAAATGGTGCAAGCTATGTAGCAACCTTCGACGATAGTCCAACCAGAAAACCTCTCGTCGAAATGTCAAAAATCAATTTTAAGGAGACATACTCGGGTCAGTAGGTCCAATACTCTTGAAAAGGAGAAATGAAAGGCAGAAGATTTCTACTCGGATCATGATTCTTCTTCAGAGGACCTTCTCCATCTACAACTGAAAACCTTCTGAGATCCACAATCGAGATGAAGCCCTCGATCGAAAACTTCAAACAATGGATTGACGGATTAATGAGCTCTACTATGCTGCCCCAGCCAACCACGACAACATCTACACCGATCCTCCTTTCTCCTAAAAGATCATGCAGGAATCGATTCAGCCGAACTTCAAGCTCTTTCAATTCGAAAGCTATGATGGGACCACTGATTTGATCGATCATCTGAAGATCTTCTAGATCATGATACTGCTTCATGGCATGCCAGATGCCATCTTGTGTCGAGCCTTTCCATCTACTCTGAAGGAGGTAGTTAGAAACTGATATTCGGCATTGAAGTGGGATACGATATTCTCTTTTGATCAAATGAGCCATTAGTTTGTGGCTTATTTTATTAGCAGCAGACATCCAAGGCGAGGCTCAAACTTTCTCATCAATATCAAGCAGCAGAAAGGAGAGTCCATTCGAACTTATGTCAACCGCTTTAATGCCGCTGCACTAGAGGTTCGAAACTTGGATCAATCTATCATCATGACCATACTTAAAGATGGCCTTCAGAAGAATGATCTGCTGTTCTTCTTAAAGAAAAATATCTCAAAAATTTTGCTGATTTGTTAGCTCGGACTGAAGAATATATCCGAGCTGAAGAAGCCTTCAAACTAAAGGATGAAGAAGCCACAAGAAAGTGGCAGATGGGCGAGTCTAGTAAGCCCGTAGTCGAAGAGAAGCCGAATGAAATTCAGTCATGCTCTTGGACTCTCTCTGAGTGCAAGCAAGCCCAAACTCCTCCTCGAGCTTGCCGTCAAGGGAGCCCTGATAAAAGGGCATAAAGAAGCTCTCCTCCCAAAAGATTTCACAACTATGCTCTCCTCAATACTCTAAAAACTCAAGTACTAATGAAGATCAAGGAGCAGCTGCCAAGACTGAAAAGGATGCACACTCATCCGAACAAGCGCAATCCAAATAAGTATTGTCTCTACCATCATAACCACGATCACGATACTGAAGAATATATTCAGCTTCAAGACGAGATTGACGAACTCATCAGGTGAGATCGGTTGGGCCGATTTCTGCAATGCCGACCTGAGATAAGAAAAGATCGATTAAGAGCACTACTGCAACTAGAACCACCAAGGAGGAAGGAGTAGCAAGACGATCGACCATCTCTCGATATCATCAATATCATCTCCAAAGGACTTCGATGAGAGGAGGCCGATAGATCCAAAGGATTGGCTAAAAGATGGAGAACTGAGGAGCCCATTGCTTTTACTTAAGAAGATGCATAAGAAGTTCAGTTCTCGCATAATGACGTGGTTGTAATAACTTTAAATATAGCAGACTATGATGTACGCCACATTCTTATTGATAATAAAAGTTCGATCAATATTTTGTTTTATGATGCTTTCTTCAAAATATTTATATCCAATATAATCGGCTCGGACCAATGAGTTCTTCATTGGTTGGCTTCACTGATGATGCAGTGCCAGTTGAAGGTGTAATAACTTTAAATGTGACTGCAAGATGATATCAGAAGCAATCCAGGATGCAAGTGAATTTTCTGATGGTAAAAGTTCTATCTGCTTATAATGCAATTCTTGGCTGGCCTAGTCTAAATGTGCTTCGGATAATAGTGTCGATCTATTATCTGAAATTAAAGTTTCCAACAAGCTATGAAATTGGAGAGGTCAGGAGAGATCAAGTTTTGGTGAGATATTGTTACTCAATTGCCCTACAAAGAGATGAGCAGTCAGACCCTTACCCTGTTGATGGATTGGACATTCGAGACGACCTCATGGAAGAACAAGAAGAACCAATGGAAGACCTTGTCTCAATCCCTTTGGATGATGAAAATGAAGTCCTCTAATTATTTAAGCCAGGAGGAGGAAGAGGTTCTTTCAATGGCCCTTTTGTGCCCCCATAGTTCTGTTAGGAGTAGGAAGAGAACATCGTCCTAACTTGAGCAAAATAAAGACCTCCGATTATTTAAGCTAGGAGGGGGGAGAGGTCCTTTCAACGGCCCTTTTGTATCCTCACAATCCTGTTAGGAATAGAAAAAAAATCTCATCCTAACTTGAGCAAAATGAAGACCTTCGATTATTTAATCTAGGAGGGGGGAGAGACTCTTTCAACGGTCCTTTTGTGCCCCCATGATCCTATTAAGAACATGAGAAGAATCTCGTCCTAACTTGAGCAAAATGAAGAACTCCGATTATTTAAGCCAGGAGGAGGGGAGAGGTCCTTTCAATGATCCTTTTGTGTCCCCATATTTTTATTAGAAATAGGAGAAGAATCTTATCCTAACTTGAGCAAAACGAAGATTTTCGATTATTTAAGCCAGGAGGGGGAAAAGGCCCTTTCAACGGTCCTTTTGTGCCCCCACAGTCCTATTAGAAATAGAAAAAGAATCTCATTTTAACTTGAGCAAAATGAAGACCTTCAGTTATTTCAATTAGGAGGGGAAGAGAGATCCTTTCAATAATTCTTTTGTGTCCTCATAGCTTTGTTAGGAGTAGAAGGAGAACCTCATCATAACTTGAGCAAAATAAAGATCTTTGGTTAACTAAGATAGGAGGAAGACCTCGATCTGATAGAAGTAAAAATCGATCTCATTAGGAATAGGAAGAGAATCTCGTCCTGATATGAATAAAGATCTATAGTTGTCTAAGAGGGGAGGAAGACCTCGATTCAATAGAGAAAAAATCAACATCATCAGGAACAGGAGGAGAACCTCATCCTGAGGAAGGACAAAGAAAAATCAATCATGTCAAGAATAGAGAAGAACCTCGATCCTGATATGAATAAAGATCTCTGAGAGGAGGAGAACACTTATCAATGATTATTTTGATGAAAGATGAGGCAAGAAAAATGAAGAAATCAATAAACTTCGAACCCAGACAAAGCGAAATGATGATTGAAGAAAACATTACTTCATTGAAGTTAAGGTTCATTAGAAAATCGAGGTCCACAAGACCATCTACAAAAAAAAAGGATAGAAGAAGAAAGAAAAGAAGAAAAGGAAGAAGAGCAGAGTCATTGGTAGATATTCAACCCATATAGAGCAAAAATAAAAAAAATATCATTTCATTAAAATCAAAGTTGGGTATAAAATAAGATCCTATGAGACCAATTGCAAAAGGAAGAACGAAAAATCGAAGCTCTAAAAGGGACCGAATTCCTCAAAATTTGGACTACTGGCTATCCCCAAGGACTCTCTCAGGCGGACGATCTCTTCCTCGAGCTCTCTTCTCCTCATCATATTATCATGGAACATCCTGTCAGTCCTTTGATAGTTTTCTTTCAATGCCCATAATCTTCTCCTCAGAACCTTCGATTCAGCTTCAGCATCCTTGACAGCTTGCTATTCGCTAACCAGTTGAAGCTTTAATCTTTGAACTTCGACTTTCTCCATCCCGACTGACTTCGAAAGTTCGCCTACAATCCTCTTTAGGAAGGCAATCTTCTCCGATTTTTTGTTGATGTCGGACCGCTGGCTATTGGCTAACTGCCTCTGGAGATAAGTCAATTCATCCCTGGCTGCCTTAAGCTCATACTCAAGTTTAGACATTTTTTTCATCCAGGACACTCTACAGCTATTGTGTCAAGCTTCGGTATTCTGAAGTTATTGCTGGAGCTCCGAAAATTTCTTTAACCAATTTTGGTCATGCTACACCTTCTCGGAAGACCATGACGAGCTTCTTTCCAGCAGTAAAATTTTTTCTTTCACTGTATTAAGTTCAACCTCGAGAGAGCTAGCTTTGGCTGTTAGGGACCAAGCGCTCTCGTTGGTGCACTCTTTGACCTCTTCGAGCTTGACCTCAAGATTCCTTTTCTTCTTGATATAGTCCATGGACCCCTTTTTGTGTGCCTGGCGAAGATGATCAATTTTAGCAAACCCCTCAACATAATTCTTTTTCGATTTCTTAAGCTCGCCTTTCATTTTCTCCACTTTTCTTTTAAGGTGATATACTTCCTTCCTCAACCTTCTAAGACTAGTCTTTAAGGGCACCCCTTGGGGTAGAGGGTTGGCTTCAACTTGGGACTGTATCAAAAGAACAAAAGCATCACGATTTGGAATTCAAAAAAAAAAAAGAAGAGGGAGAAGAAAAGGAGTAATTACCTCAAGGAAGGATTCGAGCGAATTTCAGGTACATTAGTCGACATCTGCGTCGATGATCCGATCCACAACCTCAGGTATGGTGAACCCATCAACCAAATCTTTGACGATTTTGGGATTATGGAAGGGGTTCTCTCCCAACTCTTCATCAAAGCTGTTTGGTCCATCGCGGTGAACCTTGCGTCGGGACTTTCTCACACTCCCCTTTATCCTCTTCTTCTCCGCCCCCTTTTCTCCTTAGAAAGGATCCTCTGGGATTTGGGCCTTGACGGAAGGACTCGGCAGCACTGAAGATCCAGCTACCTCAACTGCGGGAGGCGCCTCAGCCATTGGGGGAACCTCGACAGCTGAGGCTACCTCGGCGGCCACGACGGTCCCGGTGGTGAAGGCAGCATCGACAGGTACCACAGAGCTGGGGATGTCCGTCCTTGCTTTCTTGCTTGGCTCATCTGGCGTGATACCTTTTCTTTTGCGAGCCTGAATTCCTTTGGAAAGTATCTTGATGACTTTGGCATCCATCTCTATCATAAAGAAAAAATGCAATTAGAAAAGAAAAGCAAGAAAAAGAACTAGTCCACCGACTTCGGTCATTTATCTGTCGGGTTTAGAGGGCTGAGGTCGAGATTGAACAAGATTTACTCCTTTATTAGCTCAAACACCAAGAGAGTTCGATGACCTCTAATCTTATTAACCGACTCTTGATCCTCTTTCTCTAACCTCGGAGCTCGATGAACTGAATCCCTCAGATACCCCCAAGGTAGAAGTCCTAAGTTCAAGATCAGGCTAAAAATAAAAATAAACTTCTCCTTTCAGTTATGGATGGATGAGGGGGCATCCTTGAGCAATCCCTTCTTGTTGAACTAAAGTAAAACATACCACCAATCCTTTGCAGTAGGATGACGCTTAAAGATAAAAAAGATTCGAAAGAGCGAAATGGTGGGCTGAACTTTGGTAGATATACAAAAGATGAGGAATCCTATTATAAACCTAAAGGAGTTCAAAACTACGGAGGCTAAGGAGATATTCAAAAAATGAAAAAGAGCTACGATAAAGATGAGAAGAGAAAGCCTCAATCCAGCATGGAAGACTTCCAAATATAAGCAGAATCAACCTGGAGGGGGAGCATAAGCTCGACCACTTGATCCAAAAAGTTTCAACTCATACTTGGCAGGCACCTTATACTGAATCCTGACTATCAACAGGTCTTCGACGGTCAAGGAGCATGGAATGGTCCCTGGAATGAAGTCAGGCTAAGGTGCTGCCCTGGGTTCGATTTCCATTCTAGTCCTAAGGCTATTGGGGTTCAGGTCAGTCGAACTCTTAGAACTACAAGACCAAGAGACCTCAGACGACATCAAGATCCGATCAAATCTACCAAAATCCTTGGAAAAGCTTAGAAAAATGAAGCAATGGAAACCCAAAAATGAAGAATAAAACTCGATGAAATCCGAAGAATGCAAAAAAACCAGAAATCAAAAAGACAGAGATGAGAGACTGATCTAAGACACTCGGAAAGAAGATCAAGAGGATGAGGAATAATTGAGAAAGGTGCTGACGGTCGAAGGAGTTGCGAGAGAGCGAGGGCGACAAGAACAGGAACACTCGAAGATGACAAAAATAGAGGAAGAAGAAAGAGAAGAAACCCATGAGAAGCCGTAGAGGAAGAAGGAAAGCGGTTTAAATAAGAAGTCGGAGGATAGAGAAAGTCATAATTGCGAAACCTTTTTGGTCTACCAAATCTCGCCACGTGTCCTACTTGTACTTACCGCCTAATGAAGTAATCATTGCACCATATACGGAGCTCCGTGCTGAACAAGTCTTTAAGAAAATCTTTCTGTTCAAGTTTTTCGACATTAAAAACCACAATGCTAATTTAAAAAAAAAAGACAAAAGCTTCGTTCCCCCAGAGCGAGAAACTGTCGAAGAACTTTAGCTGCAGCAGCTTTTTTATACTCCCTTCGTTCGAAATTCGAATTCGAAAGTAGGAGGATAAGTGTTAAGGATAAATGAACCCCATCGAAGTTTTCAACTACTTCCAGACGATCTCCTCCGATCGCACTTCTTTTGGACGATCTTCTCCAGTCACACTGCTTCCGGACGATCTCTGTCCGTCGCACTCCTTCTGAACGATCTCTTCCAGTCGCACTTTTTTTGGATGATCTCCTCTAGTCGTACTTCTTCTAGATGATCTCCTCCAATTACACTACTTTCGGACGATCTCCTTCAGTTGCACTTCTTTCGGATGAACTCCTCGAGGACAAACTTTCTTAGGATGAACTCCTTCCGGATTATTTTTAGTTGCCTAAAGAGCTTTTTCCAATCGAACTTCTCTCTATCGCTAGAAGGACCTCGGCATCAATTCTTAATATAGCAAATATCGATCAACACACAGACGATCTCGAAAATATCCAAATCTCTCTCGAACTACTGTAACATGAAGTTCTTCATCACCTATAGCTATCCTATTCGAACTTCAACTATTAAATCTCAACGACTGGCAAGTCACGACAACGGACATCACTTTTGATTGGCGCATCACGACAATAGACACCATCCTCCATAACAAACTCCATGTGATCCGAGCGGTCCACTATCAGACGGTTATGGCTATCGCATCAGTTTGTTACACGCTCTGTCTATAAAAGAGATTCTCCAGATACATTTTCTCTAAACTCTAATTCTCCTCCTTATTACTCTGTTCCTTAATTTTCTGAGTACTCCATTTCTGTTGACCAGAAGAGCTGACTTGATTGTCGGAGGGTCCTACCGGAGCCACCACCCCCAACTCCGAACGAGACTTTATTTTGCAGGTCACCGACAGCGATCTTTACTTTTCCAACTCCAGCTCGATTCAGCATTAATCAAATTCTGCACCAATAAATTCTATGATTTATAATAAGAAAAAGTAAAAGCAAAAACTCCATGATTAATGTCACAATGACAAATCCTTCTACAATCCATCAATGGACTAGTTGATCCTTCATGATGATACGATCTTTAGGATAAATAGAAAAATAGGGAAAACATGGTCTCAAATGAGAGGAAAGTTCTCATAACTCAACTTCATGTTTTGGGCTAATTTATTACGAAAATTATCATCAACCCATCTCTATTCAAGAAAGCAGTATGTTTATAGAATATTATCCCTCCAACAGCCTTAATTGCTAATGAAAGCCCACCATAATTTTCTATAATTTTCATTCCACTTTCATTCAACTTGAAAACTAGATTGCTTTCATCAATCCTAGCTAGCAAAAGCAATCCTTAAAAATAAAGACTAACTCTCTTCATCTATAAAGAATTTGGATCGATTGAGTTACAGGTTAGTGACTCCCACTTGTTTAGTAATCAACTCAAATCTTGTTATATGTCGGGACTCCGCTATCATTTTCTTTGGTAGTTCATCAGTCAAGTGTGTCCACTTGCCACTCTCCAAAACCAAACATCATATCCAAGATCGGTAAATAACTCTCGTCTAACAAATAGTGGTAAATCTTCTTCAACAATCTACTTTTATCATCTCTAATGCTCACATCTCCCGTGTTCTTCAGCATATTTCTGTTGATCTCTTGCTCTGTAAATTTTGTGAAACAAATATTCATATTCTTTTTTAAATTTATTTTTTATATTGCTATCATAAAATACTTTTTGCTATCGTACTCTTCCACCCATACTAACCATTTCAATAGCCATCAAACTATCACCCACTTCATAAATTTTATGATTTATTCATGAGTTTTTATGACCAATTTAAGAAATCATTGTGTGTTCCAAACCAATGATATCAAATATTATTGCCGGTGATAGTCTTTTCTTACTGCCATCTATTATTATTACCTCCCATATACTTATTTATAAGTAAACAAGTGTTAATGTCATATAAGCTTATACATTTTTACTCTTATCATTTTATTTCTGATTTTGGTAATCCAAACTCATTATAAACATTTTGACAACTTTGCAGGATTTCTTTTTCCTAATTCCAAATCATTACCCCTGTCTAGATTATTCACTAAAACCACACTTGTGACCATGCAGGGTTTAACATGGATAATATTGACATACCCCCTTTCCAAAATGGTGCCTAACATTTTGTTTGCATATGAAACGAATATAATTGTATGCAAAAAGAGGTTTAGTTTTGCGCAACAAATCAAATCATGTGGAGGACCAACTTAAATGGTTAAACATGCCCCAACACTAAACTAGACAACCAAGGCTTGCGCTGGGGTGATAATTTTGAATCAAATTAATGGCAATAAGCATTGCCTTCTAAAACATCTTTGCCTTTTTTAGCACCATGAGGCAAAAGTGTTGGTTAGCACCTTCCAACGTGGGTCATAAAAAGGTATGATAGCATAATTATGGTTTAACTAATCCAATTTTCTAAGCATGATAAAAGAACCTCACTAACCTGCCATAGTAGCGTAATAAACAGGAGGAAAAAAATAGTAAATTTTTTTTAATAGTCCATACCCTTTATAATATTAAGATTTATATGAATATTTTTTTAAAAAAATTATATATTTTTTATTTTTTTATTTATTTAGTATATATCTTTAAAAATATTTATTTTTATATATTTATTTATAAATAATTATGATTATTTTAATTTTAAATTATTAACTTCTTAATGATATTATGATCCGTGCATGCACCTATATATATATAAAGATAGATTGGATTTCGATCAATTGGATCCTAATCCATATTTGATCGAATTTTCGATCATTGGATCAGCATGCATCTCTAAAACATCTTAAAAAATAGATGGCTCATTCATCGAAAAAAAATAAAGATGCCTTTATGCTCCGTGAAGACGTTTTCAATTTTTTTTACTTCTTCATTTTTTTTTCATCAGACTTTCTAAAGACGTCTTTAGGCTCCCTCAGAAAACTTGTTAACCAAAAAAATATTTTTTTTTTAATATAGTTAAAAGGCTTCCTAAAGGAAGCCTAAATTTTTTTTCGATTAATGGGCTCTCTAAAAGAAGTTTGAAGGCGCCTTTAGGGAGCCAGCTAGCTTATTAACTAAAAAATAATTTTTTTTAATTTTTTTAGTTAATAAGCTCTCTTTAAAAAGTTATTAATTAAAAAAAAAATTTAGACTTTCTTTAGAAAGTTTATTAGCTAAAAAAAAAATAAAGAATTAAAAAAAATTAATGATATCTCCATGAAGCATAAAAATGTTTTTATTTTTTTAATTTATATTTTAAAAATATATATTAATTTAATAATCATAAATTTAATTGAATATAGGTTGAGATCCGATGAATCAAACTCCAATCTATCTTTTTATATAATTATATATATATATATATATATATATTAATTTTGTAAGAATGTTTATAAGAGCTTCAAGGGCGTGTCCACGAAAAATCCAAAAAGGTAATAATTTTTAAGAGGGAATCGGCGAGTAATTGTACAGTGAGAGGTTGTTGCGTTATCCGCTTTTGAGGAAAAAAGAGAATTTCCTTTGCCTCGAGGACCGTAAATTCCTCGTTTTAATGCCGGACCGGACGACGGATACGAGAGAGAAGGAGAGAGAGAGAGGCGTGGGAACACGAGACGGAGCCGGAGCTGACTGAGATCATGTCTGACATCGGCCTCCGAGCCGGTGACCGATCGGTAACTCGGTACTCGAGCGCCTCCTCTGCCTTCTACCCATACAATATTTGCCCAACTTTTACCCAGTCTCCCTTCCTTTTTGTCTTTTTTTATTTCTCCACCGGACCGATAACAGGCCAGGTTCCGCTGCAAGTTCCAACAGTTTCATAATTGTTTAATTAAAATAATGGTTGCTGAACAGCCTGTTGGTATATTAACTTAGTGTTATTTTATTCTATATACTGTGTTGACTGTTGGACTCTGCAACAACTTTAATCAAAATGTTAGGGGATTTTACCAAGAGGTGAGTGCATTCATTTAGGTTACCGATTGATTTAATTTTATCTTTTAGTAGAGGAGAGTTTGGCCTTGTTGAGAGAGAAAGTATCACGTGACGGTAGCTGAGAAAGAATTCTTCTTTACGAGGTGAGGCATTTGAGGGTGGGAACTAAATTTTTTTTTTTTCTTCCATCATTTTGGGTTGACTTTATATCTATAATAAAGTAACTTAAAATTATTAATATTAAAAAATATATATTTTTAATAAAAAATATTATTTTTTAAGAAAATTTACTATGTATGGATAGAAGGATGTCATTAGTTTCACGTTAATTATGAATCAGGAGGAACTATAAAATCATAAGATTCCATATTATAATGCTAGAGATTGAAGTAGATAATACTTCATAGGAGTAAATGATAATTTATTCAAATCATAAGTTCTTGATCGTAATATTGGTATTCTCCTAATGCTAGTAAAGATTATGTGGGATAAAATCATAGATATGATCTAAATTTTTGAGGAGTAAAAAAATATCATTAAGCTCATATTGATTGCGAGTAAGAAAGAATTCTGTCTTATTTAGGATGAGTCTTTCTCCGCTAATATCATAAAGGCAAATTACTGTATCAAACTTTGCTTGAATCAAGTATTGAGGCATCGTTTAAAACAAGAAGAGCACTACTCGAGAAGGACTCGTATTCCAGTACTGGAGTCATGAATGATGATTGGAAGGTTGGATCAGCGTTGCTGAAATAATGGTCACTTAATTGATTCGTTTGTCCCACCGTCTATCATTAACTCCGGAAGGCGACCCCGCGTGGCAGCGACCGCTAAGGGATCCCTTCCATTGTCACCGCTCTGATCCAGAGACGCAAGCCACGGGGATGTTGGGCTGAAACCCAAGCATTCTCTATGCCTACGGGGAGCATTATGGGAATATAAATATGTATGTATGTATATATATACACACACACACACAATTCAACCAAGTAAAATAGCGTGGAGATTTTAGGAACGTTGGTGTTGCACCAATCTTTCACCAACGGGGCAAAGAGTTGTATTCCGGGAACTTGCCAGAACGGCGGACTGCAACAATGCGGTCACAAAAGAAACACGTTCCTTCTTTTGAATTCTGAGGTAGTCACGGGCGGATGTCATATGTATAGATGTAGTAATGATCGACACAAGTCTCGTGCTGACAGGAGCAATGTTTGACCTCGTTGCTGCTGTTTCTGTCCGTTCCCGTGGGGCAGCTAAGGGTCGAGTGTTGGACGTGGATGTCTTCACTTTTCAAAGCCTTCACATGTACACCAAGAGGCTAAGGCTGAAAGCTTACTGGTTTCACGTACGCTTAATTTCTGCATGCAAGGAGTGATATCCTTCGTGGTCTCTCTCATAATTTGTAACGCAGATCCCCAGGAGTGCATTCCATCCAGCTAGGCTGGTAGCTCCAGCATCTACATCATGATGTTGATCAGTTCGGTGGTTGGTGCATGATGGCATGGCACGGCATATACACTCAGCGAGGGAGACGTTGTAGTGCAGCAGTAGTAATTCCGGGATATCCGTAAATATCGTCCGGTGTAGGAAGCTGGTTGCGGTGTATATGTACGTAAGGGGAGAGAATTGGTGGGGTTAGCTGAGTTATTATTATTATTATTATTTTCTGTTTGTCAGGGGATGATCTTTTTGTTTCAGATTTCCCTGTGTGCTGTTCTGATGTCTGCACAGAGCTGAGAGATGAGGGATAAGGGAGGGCAGGGGGTGATGTCCGTCCGGCTGGATGAATTATGTGGTCCCTGGCCTAGTGTTCTGTGCCTCTCACTCTCCTTTTCTTTTCTTTTCTTTTCTTTTTTCTTTTTTTTTTTTGTCTCTATTTTTGATATCATGCTAGGGTCCATCACCCTTCTCAGGAAAAAGAATCAAGCCTGCTAAAGAAATTCTGCTGCATGGCAGATCTATATGTCTATGTTAGCTGGGTGCAGGTGTATATATATATATATATATATATATATATATATATATATCATTCAAAACAGTTTTGGCTTTCCATTTAGGTTTTGTTTGAATATGGAATATCTCGTAGGAATCGATCTTATTGGTTCGCTTAGTCCGCATCTTCTATGGTCTTGCCGAAGTCCCAGCTTTCGCTTAGTCCGCATCTTCTATGGTCTTGCCGAAGTCCCAGCTTAAATTCCAGTGATCTTTAGAAAGAGAAAAACATCCATAAAGATCTTTTTCTTCTTCCCACAGAATTCAGGTTGGAAGGGTGTTAGACGCCATGCTCAAATAGATTTTTCAGCATCCATGAATTTAGAAGAAAATTCAATCTAAATTCTGCTGGTCTATAGAACAGGTCCTTATCTTTTTTTTTCTTTTCTTCTTCTTCTTCGGGTTTGGCTCCTATAGTCTTAGCCATGGATCACAACATGGTATGCATGAAATATAAGGCATGGCAAGGGTAAATATGACATTTTATGCTTTCTGCGACAAGATATACGGCTGGTGCTGGACTGGGTTGAAAACCTATCATATAAAACAATCAAAGTTCACAGTACAAAAAATGAAAGGATGGGGGATTCAATAATCTGGAATGGCATCTGCATACCTATCTCATGTATCCAAAATTTGGTTTAGAGATCTTAATTTATCGTAAGGGTTCAAACTAAAAAAAAAAAAAAAAAGTCAATGCAAACCAAATATCATCGTGCTTGGGCTTAGATTAGAGTTATTCTAAATTATGAATAGAGATCTAAAACTATATCTGACCTCCCTTATTTTCTAGCCTACCTAAACTAAGACTGAATTGAGCCACTATTTAGCCGATTCGAAATGCACATTACAACCTAGATTTGCAATCCTATGTAAACCCATTGAGCATGTTATGCATATTGATAAAATACTCATCCAAATATATTTTATACAAAAAATAAATAAATAAAAGTTAGATACATGTACTTCACTAAAGTGTTCATTTGATAATTATATTTAATAATTTTTGAGAAAGAATAAATTATAATCTAAAATTTCTCATACATATGTGTTATCACAAAAATTAAAATTTATAAACTTTCTTTCCCCAATGCATCCATTTTTGATAGAAAATATAGTAGAGCTAGCACTTTCCAAAGTCCATTTTCGACAATAAAGTTAAAATTTTCACCATAAAAAGAATACTAACACTTGCATTATGAAAAAAAATTAAACAATAATTTACGGTACCATGATATAAATAAATGAGCATCCTCCATTGTGGTATGATAGGATGTTGAATAAATTATGACAATGAGAACCTTAGAAGTGTTCCGGACAAAATTTTAAAATATGTTTCAATAACATAATACTTTTAGCTAAATATGTTTGATGAGAACATCATCCTTGATGGTACAATATGGCATAACTTTTGAAGCAGCATGAATTTTAATTCTAAAAGGTTTTATAGGTTGTTGAGTTTGTTAGGAGGTTGAAATCTATTAATTTGTTAGAAATTAGTCAGGAAGTTGAAGTTTATTAAAAATTTATTAATAAATTGAGAATTTGTTAAGAAGTTAGAGGATTATTAGAGGCCTATAAATAATACCATAAATCTAAATAAAAAAAATTAAATTTTTAGAATGAATAACTTAGGTTCTCTTTTAACCCTAGCAAGTTGCTCACCTATGGGATGAATTTTTTCAACTTTTTTCCTCTCATATCCTTCGAGATGGACTTTCCCAACTTCTCAGCTTACTCGCGATCCTTCCTTCCATCTTGTCCTACATCAATATTTTTTGTATCATTTTTATTCTAATCCGGAGTGACTTATTAGCTCATTCACGATCCTTCTTGCCATCTGGTCTCATGTTTCAATAACATGATACAACAACAAAATTTATATGTAATGTAGTTTTGGTTTCATCCAATATTTCTAAATTTTTTAATTATTTAGAAAATAATCTTTAAAATATTTTCTCAAGAAAGAACTCATGTCAAAACCATTCTAGTTTTTTATTATATCATGGTTTGGAGAGTGAATTTTATTGCTTCATGAACAAGAAATATCAGAAGATACCATGCTAATCGAATTATAGGAAATAATAAACACATGAAACTCTATAACACAATACTAAAGAATAAAAATAATATTTGGATTATGAAATATAAAGATAGAAAAATGCAACTAAAAATAGGCTTGGAAACTTGATTGGCCATCTCAAATCTAACTTGAGCCCAACCAAAAACTGTGGGCTTGGTATGTTCAGGCACGGCGTGGGTTGGATTTAGGTTGAATCCTAACGAGAATCAAATTCAAGTTGGGCTCAGACTAAGATATTGGCAACCGCACGCATAAATAATATATTTGTATGTATATATGTATACATTTATGTATATGCATACATATATTTGGAGTATTCTCTCAGGAGAGAAGAAAATATCTGCTCCTCTCAGATCCACAATTCAAAATTAAGTATCTAAGCTGAAGATTTATACCATTGCTCATGATCTGTTATCTAGATACCCAAATCCTATGTTTTGATGGTCTCTAATCCATGCATCAAGTAAATAAAATGGATTACTTTTGTTATGCTGATATGCAAAAATAAATGATAAAGCATTTAAATAAAGAACCCACCTCATTGGTTATAATAAAATACATGTCAGAAATATGTTTAAGAAAAATTAATATCTTGTAATGCTTATATTTTAGAAAATACAGTCTCATGTAATTTTAATAATACATTTTTGCATCCTTTTGAAATATTAGTTAGAGACCACGAAAATGTATGTTTTTTTGTCTCTAAATATTTTTAGTCACACACACACACACATATATGTATGTATGTAGGTAGGTAGGTATGTATGTATGTATATATATGTATATATTTGTGTATGTATGTATATGCATATAAATACATACATAATATATCTAACTCTTATGAAGCAGAAGCACAATGATTCTAGCATAGGTAATCGGCGACCTTAAGAAGGACAAGAACCAATTCTGGGTGGCTTAGATTGGGCGCTTACATAGATAACTCCGTTTAAGCTTTGTCAAAAACTCTGACGGCATAAAAAGGGTCGCTTTGTGATGTGATGTTGGTGGCCAAGGCTCTGTTTTCCTGTGGAATAAGATCACCAAATATTAGCTTCTAAGCGCAACATCACTGTCGCAAGCTGGTGGCAGCATTGTTTGTGCCTACATGATGAGTAGTGTGGGAATAATTTGATCTTGGACCAGTGACTTGTGAAACCTTTGAGAATAGTTAACTTTAAGGCTTTTGTTAAGCCAATAAATCATTGTTAGGCCACCGTTCTCAAAGAATCAAAACAGAGTCCAAGCCATCGCTAGAATTATCAGATTTCTCACTCGAAGCAATACTAAGCTAAATTGCCAAATTGAAACTCATTACACAACTTCGACTCAAGCCACACCACCATTGGCAGAAAAGGTTAAGACTCATTCAAGAAATAAAGGTGAAAAAAATATAAATTATAGCCAAATAGAAATGGATAAAATAGTACAAACAATACAGAGATTTGCAGGATATGAAAATCATAGATCAATTAAGAATTAAAACATACTTTCCTCTGATCAAAACATAAACACACTATATCCATCAAAGAATAGAAACTGTTCTCATAAATATTCAGAATATATTCTACTCAACGAATTTAGTTTTATGAAGTTTGGAACTAAAATAGATTTACCTTGAATACTTAAATAATAATTTAATACAAAAAATGATCAATTCCTATAAAAGATAAAATCTTTTCAATCATAGGTCTGCCTCACCCATTCTCTCCTCTCCTTTTTTCCATACTCTATGCTTTTTCTCTCCCCTCTTTCCTTTTTGCTCTCTTTTCCTCTCTCTCTCTTCCCCCCCACCTCTATCCTCTCCTCGAACTCTCTCCCTCTCAATCTCTCTCTCAAACTCTCGCAATCTCTCTCCACTCTCTCCCTTTCCTCCCAATCTCTCTCTCTTCTCTCTCCTTCTCAATGCCTATCTACTCATTGTCCCTCCTAATCTCTCTCTCTCGATGTCCTCTCTCCCTCAATATCCATTTGCTCGTTGTCCCTCTTAATCTCTCTCTCAATCTTCTCTTATTCTCTCCCATGTTCTCTCTCTCTCTCTCTATCTATATGATTTTGCATTAAACAATCTTTGACCTAGATCCAAACCAGCCCAATTAGGTTTTAAGCCAAGAAAGGGTTTGGGTTTGGATTGGTTGCAACTAGAATTTTGATGAAAAAAATTCAAATCTAAGTTTTACAGAACCTGACCCAGCCTAGCCTAATTTCAACCCTCTTTATATCTCCACCCAACACAAATCCACCCCTTAAACTTATATAACTTAATATGCTACATGAAGTTTATCCATCGTGCAATAAACTTAAGAAATGTTTGGCTGAGAGGAGCTGGGATCTAAAATGAGAATGAATAACTCCTATTGCAACCGTTTGATTGGAACAGAATGAGAATAGCTCAACCCTTTTAAAACATAATCCAAACTCTCCCTTAAAAAGTCAAAACTCTCGATTTCAATTTCGATCATGAGCCAAATATTTTAGATAATATGACTACCGATTTCCATTCCAATCTCGATTTTAATCGCAAACCAAACACCCCTTTAGTATAATCCAAAGTTTTGTATGCCCTTACATAGCACACATACCAATATCATAACAAACTTGGTTTACTCTAAACTAGCCCTTCTTACCCATGGTCTGAATTTAAGGAATATTCTTTCTTCAGACTCATGGTCAAACCAACCAATTGGAAGGATGGCTGTTTGAGCTGGTCATCTGCCAGCCGGCAAACCTAAGGGAGCAAAAGAGTTGGTTCCATCGTTGCAAGAACACCAAACTGACAACTCAACAGTATCCTGACAACTGACGATTGTCAAAATATTCCGATTATTTTGAAAGATATAACTATAACTTCATTAGTTTCATAAACTTTGAGATACCTAAAAACAGCATAAAATCATGCAGACACCATCTGACCACTAATATCAAATTAATCCACCATCAGGTATATTATAACCTAATAAAAACCAGATACCAGAAATGTTCTGTTATTTAATATGTGCTTACGGCAGGCTCCAACCCAAAAATTCCAACCGTTACCACCCATAAAATTGACTATGATGTTCATATTTGAATAACATAAATCTTTGTACTCATGCAGTTGATGTCATACCCATATAGAAGTTCATGAAAAGTTTCACCTTTCTTCAATATTCTAGAGAATTTGACTAAAACTAATGATGCCCTGATGTAGATTTTGTAGACATAGATTAAAGGTGAAAAAATCGACAGATTGAAAATTCTACAGGAGCCAACCTACATGTTAAGCTCCCCATATAGCTCAGTTATGCACGTGATTAAGCAGCTAAGCTGCTTTCCTTGTTCTTTTTCTTTATTCCTTTTTTTTCTTCTCTTGTTTGGTTGTTTTGGTTTTCCCTTTCTGATAAGTTGAGTTAGATAGCTGCACTCCCACTTACGTGGTATTATTTCTCTTTTTACTGACGTGAACTGAACAAGGAAGTTATTTAGCAGACGAGAGTGGAGGCAGGAGTTCTTGCCAGGTGGCAGGGTGTTTGAAATATCATAGAAGATTTTAGTCAATAATAAACAAGTAACTTATGACTAACTTGAGTCAAAAAAATGTTTACAGAATTATTAAGTCAATGCCTATGCTAGATTGGATAATATATTAATTTTTCAAGATACCATAAATCCGTGTTCCTGTCCTCAAAATAACAGACCATGTTCGTTAGTTTTTGATGAACCTTAAACTAAACAATTGATTTGTTCAATAACTCATGCATAAAATCAGTCCAAGCCAAGCCACAAACACATCAACTACTTCCACAATGATCTAAATCAGCAAGCATCAAAAAGAACATAAAATTGACATCACATTACTACTTCCATAATGGTATAAACCACAGAGAAAAGACATGTCTTTTCTTCATTTACTCATTACCACTTAAGATTTAAGCTATCATCCATCAAAAAAAAAAAAAAGCTCATTCAGAAAGTGCTTGGAAGAATGAATTACATACTAATAATTCAGCAGATTGACAGTTGAAAAATTAATACAAACAGGAAGTCTTTCCATCAATATCTCATGGTTCGATGAATCACTGCATAAAGCTAAATACCATATCTGTGTCAAATAATCTCACACAGCTTCAATTAGCCTTGCACGGACTGATTTTGGATCAGATGTTTGTTTAATACTGCAAAAAGACACCAAAAAATGGTTTCAACCATGGTGAACAGAAAATAGGTTTCCATTAAGCAATTAACTTCTGTGGAAGAGTATGTAGCAGAGACAATGCAACCAAGAATGGTTCGAATCATATTGATCTTGTTTGTACTATCATTGTTAAACTGCTAAAATAATGGAGTAGAACTAGCTGGGTATGGAAAAAGAGTTGACTAACAATGTACTTTTAGTAAGTTCCCATGATGAAATTGATTACCACCATGCAAGTCAATGGCATAAAACGACTTGGGCTTTGTAATAAGCAGAAGCTCTACAAACTATGAAAGACCATAAGATAACAAACTTGAGAATTAAAACATGTTTCAGTGCGAGCAGTAAAAACATTGTTCTGGAGGCACTGTTCTTTCCATTACTCTTTACAGAACATTTGTCAACTTCTCAACGTCCGGTTATACCATCATGCTGAGAAAAGTTCAGGTACTGAATTATGCAACAAGAAAGTATTTCTAGTCATATATAAATTGACAGAACTGGAGTTTAGATGGCATGGGAAACAATAACTGGATCCTAAGAAATAAAGTTCTTGCTCTACTGAAGTTATGGATACTTGCCAATAAAGTAAATCCCCACTAGATACAGCCTTCTTACAAATCCAATCTGGAACCAACTGTTCTAATAATTCCAACTGCTCTTCCACCTCTCCTGCCACGTCAAAATGGACAATTATCACCACACAAAAAAAAAAAATCTTAATATACATACAATAATTTGTTGTAAATGAACTGGAAGTAAATTTACTTGTCTCCTCGATCTCTAAATTATTAGAGAGTATCTTGTGCACAAGCTCCTGTTTCGTGATTAAAGAACAGTCAGTGGATCGAGAAATGATACAAATCGTGTCAAATATATCTGGCAAACAAGTCCTTTGTCGCATTTGATCCATGTCATGATCTTCACTACTGCCAGGTACAACATCATATACCTGTGGATATATAGAGAATTACTTCATTATGTCCAAGATAAAAAAACTACATTTGTAATGACTAAGGACCTCACCTAAAAAGTCTAATCAGAAAATATTATTAGGATTCATTGTCTTTGTATATACACCCAATATCTATCTAGTGCATAACCAATGCTAAATGCACACCTACATGAGTCCTCACACACTCCCCCCATTTAAGCTCCGCCATCTTTGCTAGGCCAAGGATCTAAATCCAATCATAAATACCACAATCAACCCATAGTCCCAAAAAGGCTTGTATTGCGGTATCCCCTAGACGGCATGGGCCATAGATTAGGTCTGCTTTGATACCATTTATAATAACTCAACATCTCACTCAAAAAGACTAACTAAAAGGTATTATTTTAGTTCCTTATCCTTAACTTTGTATAAATATCCAAGATCTATTAGTGCATGATTGATATGGAATTAAATACACTTGAACAGGTTCTCAAATAGAAAATTTGTATATGCTCCAATTCGAACCTATGCCATTTAACACAGCCCCTCTTCCAACACCATGACACTTCCCGATGCTTAGTGTGAGAACCTGTGCGGAGTGTTTATCACATTGGTTATGCACTAGGTAGATTTTGCATACATATGCAGGACCAAAGAACCTAAATAATAGTTTCTACTTATTATAAAATGACTAGTACTAGAACCTGGTGCTTTCAAAGTGCATTTGGCAAAAATTGAATATTCAAAAGTAAAATGCAAGAGAACTAATAAGGATAGAGAAGGAACTAAGAAACAAGAGGCCCTTTATTAGCACATTTTCCTATGGAAAAGATAATCTTATCACAGATCTAAATATATGAAATTCAGTTTATTTTAACAAAAATGAAATTCTGTTGGTCAAATATTCAGTAACAATGAAGCTATTGTCAAAATTTGTGCCAAATGTTATGCACTTACATTTTAGTTTTAGTTAGAAATATGTAGCATCATTAAGAGTTCAAAGTGCCCCCAAAAAAACTACAGCCATCTAAAATTCTTGAAGACTTGATTTTTTAGTCATCAAACAATCATAATGAACCAAAATTTGAATTTAAGAACATGATTCATGCCATAAATAAAGATAGCAACCAGACAACAGGTTCTAGTTTATGTGCATAACAATTATAAACTAGATATTAGAGCCCAGTTGATAAAAGATTAAGACAAATGAAACTACTGCATGCATGTAAAGGTAATAAAGTTTCAAAACCTAGTCTAAAACCCTGGCGCCTCACCACAATAGCATGGACCTGCATATTTTATGATATTATGAATAAGTATCTATCAAACTAAACAAGTCAATAATGCTTTTTCCCATTAATGCATTAGACAAAGTCATATATAAAGCTACAGATCAATACAAGAGATACTGCCCATCTGCCAACTTCTTCAATTGTACATTTAATAGAATTTACTTCTTATTAATTGCTGTCTGGATAATGGAAATAATATCCTCCAATATATTGTAAAAACTCTTGATTCTCTTTCAATTTTTTTCCCAGCCAAATGATTATCTGAACTATTTTCCATAAATAAAAAGAACTAAGAATTATTCATCTACAAGTTACTCAAGGGTTTATTCATGCTTATTAAATGATGTTTCTTTTTTGCTCTTGTTCATTGTTGTTGCCTATCAAAAGCTTCTCTTCGTGAATGTTGACGCAAAAACTGGTCGTCGCCGAAATCCGCTGGAGTGGAGGCCGATGAGGTCGCCGCCGGGACCTGCAAAACAAAGTCCCGTCCGGAGCCGGTGGAGGGGGCGTATCTGTTGACGCAGAAACTGATCGTCGTCGGAATCTGCTGGAGTGGAGGCCGATGAGGTCGCCGCTGGGGACCTGCAAAACAAAGTCCCATCCGGAGTCGGTGGGGGGTGGCTCCGATAGGACCCTCCGACGATCAAGTCAGCTCTGGCCAACAGGAATGGAGTACTCGAAAATGAGTTCCGCTGAGCTTAGAGAAGAAGAGGAGAGCTTAGAGATTAGAGTTAGCATATCTGGAGGGTCCTTTATAGGCGGAGCTTAATTGATGGTGGCGGCCATACCGTCTGATAGCGAGCCACTGGGGCCGCATGGAGTTCAGTATGGAGAGGAAGGCGTCGTCAGGTGGATAGTGACGGCCATACTGGCAGGTCATGAGCCGCATGGGGCTGGTTACGGAGAGAGTGGTGTCGCCAGTAGTGGCGGCCATGTCGTCCGATCTCGTCGTCTGTTGCAGACTGATGGCGACAGTTCGTCCAGAGGAGTTTGGACTTGTAGGGGAGTTTGTCCAAAGGGGAAGCTCGGGGGGGCTCGGCCGCAGAGTTCGGCCGGCTAAAGGGGATGTCTGGGAGAAATCCGGCTCCTGAAGAAATCCGATCGAAGAGGAAGCTTGGAGGGAGTTTGGCTCTTGCGGGAGTCTGACTGAAGCTCAGCGGTTGAGGAGTTCGACTAAAGCCCGACCACTGGGAGTCCGAAGGAGCTCGGCCGCTAAGCAGTTCGAAAAAGCTCGACTGCTAAGAGTTCGGCCGGCTGTAAGAGTTCGGCCAAGACCCATCCACTGAAGCTCTTCCGTGGCTACTGACCGCATCAGGCTGGGCACCGAACTTGACTTTGACAGGAGCGGAGTTTATCCCCAACAATAGTCCCCCCCACTTTCGAGTTCGAAACTCGAGGAAAAGGAGTGCAGAAAAGGAGACTGCCGAAGTCCTCTTCTAAGCTCCGTGCTGATTCAGATCGAAGCTTGGAGGGAAGATTTCACCTCCAGCCAAAGTTGATGTCGAAGTCGAGATCCGGGGGAGATCTCATCTCCAACCGAGGTTGAAGTAGGCCTCGTCCGCTGCGATCGAGGTCGGAGGTTGAGCTCCTTGGGAGCGATATTGTCTCCAGCAGCCGAGATTAATACGGACGCTCGGGAGAGATCTAATCTCAGGACGAGGTTGTCTCCGATCTTATCTCTGGCCGAGGTTGTCTCGACCGCTCGGGAGAGATCTTATCTTTGACCGAGGTTGAAGTTGAAGCTCTCCAGCAGAAGTTGACACGGTCGCTCGGAGGAGATCTTATCTCCTTCGGTCGAGATTGATGCGGGCACTCGGGGAAGATCTTATCTCCTGCAGCCGAGCTTGGCCCGAATGCTCGGGGAAGATCTTATCTCCTGCCGAGATTGGCTTGGTCGATCGAGAGAGATCTTATCTCTGGCCGAGGTTGCCAACGGTTGCTCGAAAGATCTTATCTCTAGGCTGAGGTTGACATCGGTCGCTCGGGAGAGATCTTATCTCTAGTCGAGGTTGATCAGGTCGCTCAGAAAAGATCTTATCTCTAGCCGAGGTTAACTCGGTCGCTCGGGAGAGATCTTATCTCTAGTCGAGGTTGTCAACGGTCGCTCGAGAGAGATCTTATCTTTAGTCGAGGTTATCAACGGTCGCTCGGGAGAGATCTTATCTCTAGCCGAAGTTGACTCAGTCGTTCGGGAGAGATCTTATCCCTAGCCGAGGTTGTTGTTCGCGTTAGGACGAGGTTCTCTCCTCTGTTCCTGTGAGGGTACATAAGGGCCGCTGTTAGAGCCTCTCCCCCATCTCGTCCTTTGTGAACGAGGCCTTCATTTAGGAGAGATCTTATCTCTAGCCGAGGTTGACTCGGTCGCTCGAAAGAGATCTTATCTCTAGCCGAGGTTGTTGCTCGCGTTAGGACGAGGTTCTCCTCCTGTTCCTACGAACTATGGGGGCACATAAGGGCCGCTGTCAGGGCCTCTCCCCCCATCTCGTCCTTTATGAACGAGGCCTTCACTTGGACGAGATCTTATCTCTAGCCGAGGTTGACTCGATCGCTCGGAAGAGATCTTATCTCTAGCCAAGGTTGTCAATGGTCGCTCGAAAGAGATCTTATCTCTAGCCGAGGTTGACTCGGTCGCTCGGAAGAGATCTTATCTCTAGCCGAGGTTGTTGCTCGCGTTAGGACGAGGTTCTCCTCCCGTTCCTAATGGACTGTGGGGGCACATAAGGGCCGCTATCAGGAGCCTCTCCCCCCATCTCGTCCTTTGTGAACAAGGCTTTCGCTCGGAAGAGATCTTATCTCTAGCCAAGGTTGACTCGATCGCTCGGAAAGATCTTATCTCTAGCCGAGGTTGTTGCTCGCGTTAGGACGAGGTTCTCCTCCTATTTCTAACGGACTGTGGGGGCACATAAGGGCCGCTGTCAGGGCCTCTCCTCCCATCTCGTCCTTTGTGAATGAGATCTTCGCTCGAGAGAGATGTTATCTCTAGCCAAAGTTGACTCGGTCGCTCAGGAGATATCTTATTTCTAGCCGAGGTTGTCTACGGTCGCTCGGGAGAGATCTTATCTCTAGCCGAGATTGACTCGGTCGCTCGGGAGAGATCTTATCTCTAGTCGAGATTGTTGCTCGCGTTAGGACGAGGTTCTCCTCCTGTTCCTAACACGGCAATTATTGACTGCTTCTTCCCTGTCATCGTATAGTTTTTGCATCCAGAAACAATATTATTTATTGGGGAAGAATTTTACCGAGGGGGAGTTACTGGCAGCACATCTCCGTTTCAGGATCGTGGAGGCGTTGTTCCTCCGGATTTTCTTAGGCAGCGAGGCCCGGACTGGACCTCCTCTGTCTCATGCTGGCCTTCTCAATTTGGAGAAAGCTTCTCTTGGCTTTGTCGCTGGGAGACGATGAATCGTCGATGTACCAAGCTCCTCCCGGGGTAACGTTGATGACGCCGTGAGGCGGCCGACCTAGTCGTTTCTGGTTACGACAGCGGCCTTGGCCGATCTTCTGCTTCAGACTGGCGTTGGAGGAATTTACTCAGCCATCCCTTTCGGACGAGCTCCTCAATTTCATCTCGGAGCTAAATGCATTCCTCGGTGTCATGACCGTGGTCGCGATGGTAGAGGCAGTACTTGCTTCGATCGCGCTTGTTTGGAGGAGACGGTAACTCTTCTGGTCTTGGCAGCTGGTTCTTAACTTCGGTGAAAATCTGAGTTCGAGGAGCGTTGAGGGAGGCGTAGTCGCGGAACCTTCCGAGAGGAGGACTTCTTCGCGCCCTTCTATCGGAGTTTCCTCGGTGGCGAGCTTGAAAAGTTCGGACCTTGCTTGCGCTGGGGAGGTCGTGAGCGCGGCCGAACTTCCTGTGGAACCTTCTACGGGAGAACTTCATGCTCCTTTGTCGGGGCTTCCTTGGAGTCATACTCGAGAGGGAGTTCGGCCTCGCTTGCGCCAAACTTCATTCCGATGACGAGCTTTAAGGGGGAGTTCGACCTTGCTTCCGCCGAACTTCATTCCGATGATGAGCTTCGAGGGGGAGTTCGGTGTCGCTTGCGCCGAAGTTCATTCCGCTTTCCCGCGAAACCTTCCGCGGAAGAACTTCACGTCCCTTTGTCGGGACTTCCTTAGAGTCATGCCCGAGAGGGAGTTCGACCTCGCTTGCGCCGAACTTCATTCCGATGATGAGCTTTCAGGGGGAGTTCGGCCTTGCTTCCGCCAAACTTCATTCCATCTCCTTATGAAACCTGCGGGAGAACTTCATGCCCTTTTGTCGGGGCTTTCTTAGAGTCATACTCGAGAGGGAGTTCGGCCTCGCTTGCGTCGAACTTCATTCCGATGATGAGCTTTGAGGGGGAGTTCGGCCTTGCTTCCGCCGAACTTCATTCCGATGATGAGCTTCGAGGGGGAGTTCGGCCTCGCTTGCGTCGAAGTTCATTCCGCTTTCCCGCGAAACCTTCCGTAGGAGAACTTCATATCCCTTTGTCGGGGCTTCCTTAGAGTCATACCCGAGAGGGAGTTCGGCCTCGCTTGCGCCGAACTTCATTCCGATGATGAGCTTTTAGGGGGAGCTTCGGCCTTGCTTCCGTCGAACTTCATTCCGTCTCCTTGTGAAACCTGCGGGAGAACTTCATGCCCTTTTATCGAGGCTTCCTTAGAGTCATACTCGAGAGAGAGTTCGGCCTCGCTTGCGCCGAACTTCATTCGATGATGAGCTTCGAGGGGGAGTTCGGCTTCGCTTCCATCGAAGTTCGTTCCGCCCTCCTTGTGAAACCTTCTGTGGAAGAACTTCTGCTCTCCATTTCTCCTTCCTAAGGGCAATTGGTATGCCCAAATGCTCTTCCGGTTCCTCGCGTCCTCATGACGGGTTTGCTGACAAAGTCTCCGCCAGAGGTTGTCGCACGGCCTGCATCATCTCGGCGGGACCGCGAACCCGACCAGCAGGTTGAACTGCTCTACATCTGCGGTGGCTTCGGGCGGAGCCTAGGCTGCCGGAGCTGCAACGGGAGCAGATGGACCTGGCACGCAGGACGTCGATCGCCAAGTCGAAACTCTCCTGGAGGCATTTTCTCTTCGGAAAAGAACTCTAGTGAGGAAGAAGAGAGATCTCCAGAGAGAGAGAAATCGTCGCCGAGCACTTCTTTAAGAATAAGGGAACCTCGGAGGTTTGGGGTTGCCCTCCTTCTAGCGCCAATCTGTTAACGCAGAAACAGGTCGTCGTCGAAATCCGCTGAAGTGGAGGCCGATGAGGTCGCCGTCGGGGACCTGCAAAACAAAGTCCCATTCGGAGCCGGTGGGGGGGCGTATCTGTTGACGCAGAATTGATCGTCGCCGAAATCCGCTGGAGTGGAGGCCGATGAGGTCGCCACCGAGGACCTGCAAAACAAAGTTCCGTCCGGAGCCGGTGGGGGGGTGGCTCCAGCAGGACCCTCCGACGATCAAGTCAGCTCTGGCCAATAGGAATGGAGTGCTCAGGAATGAGTTCCGCTGAGCTTAGAGAAGAAGAGGAGAGCTTAGAGCTTAGAGATTAGAGTTAACATATCTGGAGGGTTCTTTATAGGCGGAGCTTAATTGATAGTGGCAGCCATACCGTCTGGTAGCGAGCCATTGGGGCCGCATGGAGTTCAGTACGGAGAGGAAGACGTCGTCAGATGGATAGTGACAGCCATACTGACAGGTCATGGGCCGCATGGGACTGGTCATGGAGAGAGTGGTGTTGCCAGTAGTGACAGCCATGTCGTCCGATCTCGTCGCCTGTTGCAGACTGATGGCGATAGTTCATCCAGAGGAGTTTGGACTTGTAGGAAAGTTCGTCCGAAGGGGAAGCTCGGGAGGGGCTCGACCGCAAAGGAGTTCGGTCGGCTGAAGGGGATGTCTGGGAGAAGTCCGGCTCCTGAAGAAATCCGACCGAAAAGGAAGCATAGTGGGAGTTCGGCTCTTGCGAGAGTCTGACTGAAGCTCGGCGGTTGAGGAGTTCGGCTAAAGCTCGACCGCTGGGAGTCCGAAGGAGCTCGGCCGCTAAGCAGTTCAAAGAAGCTCGGCCGCTAAGAGTTCGGCCGGTTGTAAGAGTTCGGCCAAGACCCATCCACTGAAGCTCTTCCATGGCTACTGGCCGCATCAGGCTGGGCACCGAACTTGACTTCGGCAAGAGCGGGGTTTATCCCCAACAGTGAATATAACACATACTATTCAAATAATGTTATATTCTTTGTTTGCTATTTTTCTAGTTTTTGCTCGCCCAGGTTATTTCCATACTTCTGGCAAATTTTTAGCATTTTTGCAAATCTGAATCTGGCCAAATTTCTCTCAAAGAACTTGTGAATTTGATCTGGAAAAGCAAATACATGTTTATATCCTTTTATTGATGTTATCAGATACAGCAGTTCATGTCTGAGAAATTCATCATGCAATCTGTATATAAAAATCAGTTATGTATCTGAACTTCTAGAGAGAGGAATAACATGTCTATTATGATATAAAGCTAATCAATATAGTCTGTTCTATGAAAAAACAAAATGGTTTATTAATTTAGCTATGCATGTCCGTTAAACTTCAGTGACAGGTTTGTTTATAAATGCTGAGCTCCCATGTCAAGTGTCAAAATGGTATTGATAAATACTTTCAACATTCAATCACAGATGCCATGCCCATGGGTGCTAATTATCTGCAAAATGCTGCAGAAATTGCCTATTCTACCATTGACCCATGTGGGCATGATATGCAATACCTAAACTTTTATATACGTTCTCTGACCATATGGAACACTACTTCAATGTCTCATGAGATAGAAATAACAAAAGAATCCTTCCAGTGGCAAGATTCCAGGTAGAGATTTATAAGCTTAAACTGCCTAAAATAATGCTGAAACGAGTTCATAAAAAAGGCACAAAATAGTAAGCAAAATATGTAAAAGCAGAATTTTAGTTGAATGAAAAATAGTCATCTGATCACTGAATATGAGATGCCAAACACTGAGTCAAGGCACCGAATCTAACCCTTCCATACTTCCTAATCCTTTTAAACACTACCCTTCGCACACTTGATCTGACACCTTTCTGTTATTAGCTATCACAGTATGCCATCTGCCACAGTTTTGGATGACTTTTGGATGCACCAAAATAAGAAGACTTCAATTAAATATCAGAGAAACAGAGGTGGAAGAAAAGGTCAATCAATAAAAAGCTTCTTACAAGTACAGAAATCGGTGATAGTTTGACAATAGAATCTACATTGTTAAGTCTTTATAAGGGACATATATGTCGCAAAAATCAAACATTATGAGAGGTATAGTGCAAATTCCTGACTGATAAAGCTTCAAGCTGGAAGCAGTTCAGAGAAAATTTGATACAACAAAATAGGTATCCTTAATTTATGCTTCTTATATTTTCTTATACTTTATTCTTCTACACATGAAGTTTCCAGATTCTTACTGAAATTTATAAGCTGCATGACAAGTTTTAAAGTTAAATAAATACCACTTATTTAGATATCGAGCAATTAGTTGAAATTAGTAACATAATTATGTCAAAATTACAAGAGAACTCAAGGAAATTAAGTCAGCTCTGATCTTACAAAATTTTATGGCAGAAACAAAAAGCATCATCATAGCCACCGGTCATACTTTCATCATAGGAAGTCATTTGCAATTCAATCTTTTGCACTGAAATATATAAGTAATTGGCTTAAAAATACATACCACACATGGGTTGATGAGGGATCCACTAATTTCTCTTCCAGCTTGATGGGAAGAACATTGGATGGTTTTGTTCTTTTCAGCCATAGAGACAAGTGGAGCTATCATACTTCCTTCAGTTTTTGAAGGTGAGTAGATCAATGACCTGCGAGCTGAACTGGTTAACCTAAATTCAGCAGCTGTTTTTTCATTCTCAATAACCATCTTGTCATGTGGAGTGGGCATTGGTCTTTTAGGTGTCTGCTGTGCTGGAGTTTCTGTCATCACATCATTGAAGCTTGAGTTAGCTTTTGCGGGAGTGCTCTCAGAATGATGGGAAACCATATAGCAATTTGGAGTTGAGCTTGCTTCCACAGAAGCCTTGAGAGTTAAAACAGAAGATCTATCTTGTTTCTGAGGACTCTCCCTGTTTCCCTTCGCTTTATCGTCACTGCTTATAGATTCCATTGATGCTGTGGCAGAAAGTAGTTGACTTCTTTGTGTTTCTGGCATAATGACTTTCTGGGAAAACTGCCGTTGGAAAGATGAAGGAAAATGAGAAGCACTTGATAATGACTCAAGGTCAACAAAAGTTGTTCGTGGTGATTCACTGGATGATTCATCAGGCAGCCTTTTAAGAAATAAACTAGGGTTTGTAGGATTGAATGGCTCTGGTAGCATGGCTTCTGGGATGTCAGTACCCTGTAATCACCAGAACCAAAAATATATAATAAGAACTTTCTAGGGATATTGCACATTAGTAGAATGAACATCCCAGGTGCAGAAAATGCAGAGGCTGAAATTGCAGCCTTACCAATTATGTGCATTGTAAATAAAAAAGCCGCAATCACATCACCCATTTCAGAATGCAAAATACTGGAAACAATGAATTGGAATTTACTAATGGAAATCACACAGCAAAAATTCAATCATGCACCCCAAATGACACTGCTGCAGAATAATGTTTTACATTTGGAATTCAATATCCTATACACAAGTTTTAGTATAAAATTTTTCAGCTTTCGGCTGAAGAAAATCAATTTCATGAATCCTAGAAGAAAAGGCTTCATGGTTAGCTTGACTCAAAACCAAATTTGAGCATAGAAGTAGCACATCCGACGGTGTCCTTCTGAACATCCATCCAATTATGACTTGATACCAATTTATTTGCTCATTTTTGCATGTTATTCATCGGAAGTCACACTGAGTTTGCTTCATGCAACAACCATTTCCATGAAAAAATAGAATGTAACAAGGCTTGCATGCATATTTATGCCTATATTTGCTAGAACAATTTGTTACCACCTGATGGAAGTAAATCACATTAACCGCACCCCCCCCCCCCCTTCCTGACTTTCTTGATTTCCTCTAACTGGATCTAGCTTCAAATTCACTCAACTAGAGCCTAGTCTACCTCTATATGTGTGCGTCTGTGCATGCAGGCACACACACAGAGAGACGTATATATTAGCATGTAATTATGGAAAAAATGTTTGTAGTGCAACTACCTCTAAATATTAGACTTCAAGATCTGAATTTTTTAATGAATTGATGTAGCTTAGGACAAAATATAGTATAGAATGTCCTCAAGTACTATGCTTTTAAGGTACTTCACACTCAACCTTCTTTTGCATCGGTCATAGCTAAATATGAGAGGTCCTCTTCCCTATTTCTTTTAAGTTAAGATACACTACATTAATCTGGCTCACATAATTGCTTCCTTAAAAATGAGGACACATGCATTATAATGCACAATACATGATTAAAACTCACATTGACATGCCTGATGTCCAAAATCAGAAGTTGAAGAAAGCTTAAGTTGGTCATAACAAGATTAGAAGCTAAAGCAAATATATATTTATATTAAACAACATTTAACCTGAAATTAGGCCAAAACTAAACACAGCACACAAAATATGTGGGTTCTATAGCCTACTAATCAAAACAGGATAACATGTTAAAACGACCAGGTTTCAGCCTGTTTTGAACAAATTTTGCACATGCATTAATCAAAAACATATAAAATGAAACAAGATCTAATATATGGTGGTATTATGACTCAATCCTTGCTCCCAAATCCATATATAATTCTGTATTTCTAAACATAATTGTGAGGCTTAATTCTCAACTATGAATGGAAATGGATATGAGATACAGATATTGCACTATGGATAACCAATATGGCAAATCTTAAAAAAGTAGGATACAATACAGCAAAAGATACACCAAGAGGTATATATTATATAATATGTATATACACAAAAATATGTGAGCATGCATGCATGTATGTGTATGCACGTATCTATCTGACGTATATAGATGCAAATGTACAAACACAAATACATATGTGTGTATATCAAAACAGCACCAATAAAGCATAGTAAGTTATCAAAATAGCATAATCCAAATTTTATATGATAGCATTAAATTTTACGAGCTCATAAGTGGTAATTATTCCACTAACCATAATCTATATTCTATATTTTAATATTAAAACCAATACACTATAAAATTGATCCTCTCATTTTCAGAGGTATGGGATACGTGTCTAAGTGTATCTTGGAAGTATCCAAAGTGCTCTTTAAATTTTGAAAAGTATCGAGACCCGTATCTAAGAAGTATCTCACAAGTATTAGTATTTGATGCAGATAGGATATGGGCAGACGTGTGATATGAAGTATCTATGCTTCCCATATTCTCAATTACAATTACAATCACATATGTTGCCAACGTAAAGCATGTTCAATAGCAATGATGTAGGCAAGTGCTACTTTAACAAAAGAATGCCTCCACAAATGTAATGCTGCTTTATTTATTTTTTCATATTTATCATCCTTTTATCAATATTTCTGACCTTTTTGTATTTATAAAACAAATGAAAACATCCTAATCTATGTTGAGACTGAAGAAAAAATCGGATTTTCCTACTGTAGGATGCATCTGATCGGATCAGATTTACAGCGGAATAATTTTAAAATTTTTTTATGATCCGATCAGATCTGAGAGTTCTCAGATCTGATTATATTAATCTAAAATTAGAAGTAAAATAAAAATAAAAATAGTGATAACAATTATCACCTGATCGGATAAACCGTTTACTTGTTGTGGTGATCTGATAATTGATCCGAGATTTTGATTGAGCCGCGCACACGCCCGGCCTCTATCGGTATCCACTCGGATCAGATTTGGAAGTCTCCTCCTTCTGGATCTAATCTCCAAATATCAGATCTAATGTCTTCCCGTAGAGCCTTCAAATCGAACTTTGAGGGCTGCGCGTTCGTCTCACGAACACCATCGTCTCTCGCTGATCTTCGCGCCAATGGAACTTGATCTTTGCTCGTAGGTTTTGCCCAACTCTTGGGCATGGAGAAGAGGGAGAGAATCAGATAAGGGAGGCATGGAGATGAAGATTTTGGCAGGGCTTCGCCGTAGAGAAATTGCGATACACAACAGCTTGCGCAGGGCCCTATTTATAGACCTAGTCAAGAGTCCCTTTGCATATGACTTTGAACAGGTCAAAGCCAACATGTAGAAGGACTCTCCCATGATCTCCACACCCCATACCCCTTTTTTCAGATTTTTGTCGCACAAAAATATGGAGAAATGGTGTGGAACAATTTGGGATAAGAGAAAGTTGGCGCACAACTCTTATCTCCCAAGAGTTTGAACTATTCAAACTTTTGACCCATTCAAACTTGATTTGAATGGGACGCCTCCATACATATTCATAAGGGCGCACACCATAAGGGGCGTGGCCTTCTTTTCCTCACGTAAATCCCATATGGGCGTGTGCCCTCAGATAAATTCTAAGGGGTGCATACCATATCTCTTCTTTCCTGCAAACTGAGTCAACATTTGACCCTTGTCCCGTTCCCATCTCATGAGATTTAAACAAGCATTTTTCAAGTCCCATCCAATGGATTTATGTCAAGTCCTAATCAAGTTAGAACAAGCCTTAATCAGGCCAGGACTCGGTCCAGTCAAATCAAGAAAAATCCATCTAGAATTTTTAGGAGAGGCTCGTCCAAATTTCATCTCATGATTTTAGGACAAGACCTAATCTGGCAAAGATAACCCTTGTCTTGTTTCCATCTTATGGGATTTAGGATAAGTCTTGATCGGGCCAGGACAAGATCTAGTCAGATCAAGACAAATCTCTACAGAGTTTCCGGGTGAACTTTGTCCAAATAATTCCAGAAATTAGCAGGTCTTGTCCTATTTCCATCCGATGGATTAGGACAAGCCTAGATCAAGTTAGGATAAGCCTAGATCAGGTTAGGACAAGACTTTTCTGATTTGAATAAGTTTCAGTCAGAATAGGATAGAGCCATACAAGGCCCTCGAATGAGCCAAATCTAATTTGGCTCAGTCGAGACAAACCAGAAAGATGATAGAAGGAGAATATTAGGTTCAATCGTGTGCTAGCACGATTTTCTTGAACCTAATTGGATCTAATCCAAATCAATCAAACTGGGTTAGCTCAATTGATAACATCCAGATCCAAACCCTTGTTTGTGTGATCCAGTTAAGTTCAGTTCTATATGGTAATAAGATATATTGTGATCTCCATCAACGACATCATCGAAATATCTTTCGATGGACCAGAATTCTTTCGATTCATTCAATTAGAATCGTCGATCATCAAGACAATTTTAATTGATCCCAAAATCCATCAGTGACACCTAGCAGTATATGATGACAATCCATCAAAACCGAAAAGCGAACCTCTCGGTGTAGCTATCTGTGTGATTGGATTCTTCTATCATGAGCTCCGACGGAATTAGGATTAAGGTAAACTCGTCAAACCCAACAACCGTCATATGAATGAATCATTCGATTCAAGTCCGATGTGAAACACTAATAGAAACTCCTTTCTATTATTTCACACTACCATGGCCATGGATTTTAGGACTCGATCTCATGATCATCATAGGACTACTCATCTACCGAGGTTGATAGATCCCATCTTAGTATGATCCAATTTCTATAATGAACATGCTATAACCAACATACATCTCAAGATTTCGAATGGCTAGGAGATCGAGTTATGATGTAGTCAAACTATAACACCCTCAAGATGAACTGCCAATGCACATCAGGTCAAAGAACCAGACACACGCAGCAGCATCGAGCTAGTCATCGACGAGAAGATAGGCTCCCTTATGACTGCTCGAGGTGGTCACGCTTAGTGCCCTTGTTCTCAACAAATACCTGTACTCTCGCTCCGATGTCTCCACCCCATAGACTCAAGACTCATGTATTATAAGAAAGCGATCCATACACCAATTTTTTGGATCGATCACCATCCTCGTGATGATCCTACGATCGGAAGCAGTTTATAAGTTAATTATGATAACTTATGCCTTAAATTCTCAACTCTTGAGAATATGTATTATCATGCCTATTAACTTAATGGATGTATCACAGACACCTTATACACAATATGATAGAATAAATAATCCTTTAATTAACTTTAAGTCAAAATTACAAAAATGCTCCTAGAAAGTATTTAATAAGTATCGGCCAATCTGGCTTCTAGGGTACACATCTAACAAACTCCCACTTGATCTAAAGCCAATTGGCTACAAATCTAAGTTCCATCTTTTCAAGGTGGATTTGAATCTTCTGCGGGCCTAAAGGCTTCGTCAATGGATCAACCGCATGGTCAGCGGAGTCGACTCTCTTAATCTCGATGTGTTCCTTCTCGAGGTAATTGCGGATGAGGTGGAACCATCTTCTTAAAACTCTTCCAACTTATAGTACCACCATTACATAGGAACAAACTTCTAGATGTCGACTTTCAATCATCTATGTCAGACATAAAGTCTAAGTCTTCATAGCCCTGGATCTGGAGTTCACCATGCTAAACCTCTTCAGCACCTCCTCCATGTGAAAGACCTAACATCCTCTTCAGTCTATCTCTATAGACCTAAAATGAAGGATGCCTTACCTAAATCTTTTAGAGAAAATTCATTAGATAACCATACTTTGACCTATGTCAGCATGGAAATATCATTCCCAATCAGGAGGATGTCATCCATATACAATACGAGAAAGACGACAACGCTCCCACTAACCTTCTTGAACATAATTTTTTTTCGTTCTTGATGAAACCAAACGATTTGATTACATCAAGCATTCCAACTCCGAGATGCTTGCTTAAGTCCATAGATGGACCTTTGCAGCTTGCAGACCTTTGTGATCACCATCACCGGATGTGAAAACAAAATGGCTGTTATCTTCCTTAAGATATCCATTTATGAACTCTGTTATCACGTCCATCTGCCATATTTCGTAACCGAAATATACTGCAATGGCAAGCAATGTGCGGATGGATGGCCACTGGAAGAAAGTATCCTAATACCCTTTCACCACTAGCCAAGCCTTGAATGTCTCTATATTTCCATCTGCACCTATCTTTTTCTTAAAGATCCATTTACATCCAATAGGTACTATACCTTCAGGTGGATTTACCAAGATCCAAATTTAGTTCGAGCACATCAAGTCAATCTTTGACTTCATTGCCTCTAACCAATTCTCAGAGTCGATTTCTAATATCGCCTCGTCATAGGTTCTGGGATCATCACCATGAACCTCATTTTCCGTGAGAAACATTTTCTTTACATCCTCTTAAGTAGTACCTAAGTACCTTTAGAAGGACGAAAAATCCTATTTGACCTACGAGGTGAATGAGGTGGTGAATTATGGATCGGCTCAAACTAACTAGGTTCCTCAGGTTCCTTGGCTCTTTACTCTTTAGAGACTTTCTCCTCGAGTCTAATCTGTCTTCCGATGCCACCATCTTAAACAAACTATTTTTCAAAAAAAATGATGTGTCAATCCACAATCACATTATGATCTTTCGAAAGATAGAAGTAATACCCTAATAACTCTTTAGGATATCTAATAAACCGAGCTCTAAAGGACCTAGACTCTAACTTCTCCGCCGCCGGACAACCTAAATTCTGAGATAACTCAGACTTGGCTTCTTACCATGCCATATCTCATATGTAGTGGCAGGAACAATTTTAGATGGAATCCTATTTAGTAATTTGATAGCTATCATTAAACTATATTCCTAAAGAAACTCAGGAAGATCCGTGAAGCTCATCATGAATCGGACCATATCTAATAGGATCCGATTTTTTCATTTTGAAAATCCATTAAGTTTAGGCATTCCAGGCGGAGTCCATTATGAGACTATGCCATTGTCCTTGAGATAGTTCAAAAATTTCTAACTTAGGTATTCACCTCCTTGATCTGATCGAAGAACCTTAATGGGCTTTTCAATTTGCTTTTCTACTTCATGTCTGAACTCCTCGAACTTTGCAAAGACTTCAGACTTGTATCGCATTAAGTACATATACCCATACCGAGACAGATTATCGGTAAAGATAATAAAGTAGTCATAATTGCCTCTGGCCGACACATCGAATAGGCTGTACACATCTATATGTACCAAGGCAAATAGGTCTGTGGCCCTTTCTCCATGTCCTACAAAAGGAAGCTTGGTCATTTTGCCTTAAAGACATTATTCACAAATCGGATATGACTCGAAAGTCAACAGACCCATTAGTCCGGATTTCTCCAATTTGTTAATCATGTCTTTAGCTATATGACCTAGCCTTAAGGTGCCATAGATACCTTTCATTAATACTATCTCTAGATCATTTTGATCTTATGGCATTCATGTTTTGCTCGATAAACTCAATGACGAGCATTCCTTCAGAAAGTCCTTCTTCCTGCTTATTCTTCAGGCTGGCCAGGTACCCAGGGCAGCTTCGCTTCCAATGACCATCGGAGTTGCAGTGGAAACACTTTTTCTTCTCCACGGTCTTCTTCTTCGGCTCGCCCTTTTTTTTCCTCTGTTTTCTGCTTCTTCGCAGGCTTTTTCTTCTTTTCAAAAGACTTTCTCTTGGAAGAAGTCTGCCCCATAGCCAGAACTGAGTCCTTTGAACTCTTCAAAGTTTGCTCGATAGTAACCAGCATATTCATTAACTCGGCCAAGATGCACTGAAACTTATTCATATGGAAGTTCACGATGAACTGCCCATGCAAATCACTCAAGGATTACAGGATCACATCAATCTGCAAATCCTTATCCATCAAGACATCGAGCTTCTCAAGCTCTTCTAGATCCTTGATCATCAAGCAATGATCTTGGATCGATTGCCCATCACACATCTGCACCTTAAATAGTCTCCTGGAGACTTGATAATGCGTTGCGCGACTTTGATCACTGAACAACTCTTGTAGGTGCGCCAACATTTGGCAAGCAATCCTAATATCTTCATATTGGCACTGCAACTCATCTGATATTGAGCCCAATATGTAGCACCTAGCTTTGTTATCATTATCCAACCATTGTTCATAAGTGCTCTCTGATCTATGGTCGGACGTGCTGGTAAAGTGGGGTTGGTCCTAGTCCAATACATAGGTCAGCCATTTCGAACCCAAAATAATTTTGAAGTCTTTAACCAATCCTTATAAATTGGTTTGGTCAACTTGTGGGTATCTAGGATTCGGGCTAGGAGTTTTGATGCAGACATTTTCCTATAGAGAGTCAAAGTTTCTAGTTAGACTTGTAATTTGACTCAACTAATTTGTTTAGGGGTTTCATTTTTAAACAAATTAGGCTTCCACTATTTTCTCAGATCCCTACACTCCCTTGGCAGAGATGCGAAAATCTCCGCGATCATTAATTTCTAGTGGATGGTGCGGTCCCACCGACTGGCTCACCACCGCACCTAACAGTTATTGGTGATGGGTCAACCAATGAGTGGATAACTCTTGTCCAGTGATTCTCTAATTATGGTGCACCCAAACTTGGTTTCTAATTCATAAAGCTCATCGTGCCTGAAATATTGCTCCACTTCTTAGTTAAGTCAAACCCACCATTTGCACGAATTGGATTCCTGATTGGGTCCCTCACCGTATCCAAAATATTAAGCCCAACCCATCCTCCAACCTGTAGCATCCAATGCCTAATAGATATGATTGCGTCTTCCCGATGCAACTGAACCACTATATCCAGCCGAGAACAATCAACCCCGGGAAGAGCCAGCACATCTACAATGGTGGAAGACCTAGGACTTAATATTTGCTTAGGAAGATTTGATTTGGCCTCTTAGACTCAACTAGTCATAACATTTATGACTAACCTAGTGGCATGGATTAGCTCGAATTGTTAGCCACCTTAAATCAGAACTAGGTCGACTCAATCGACTAGGTAAGTGAGATCAGTGGGACGAATATGCCATTAACTCAACGTGAACGCATTCAGATCGAGTAGTTTCCAATTAAAGATCATTGGTCGTATTTGCCATACTTGCCTTAGACACCGACTTGTTAGAACTGATCAGATTAGCTTACAATCCAGGCTCGAACCGTGGAATCAAATTAGGTCTTAACTTGATCGATCACATGTGACTATGAGTCGACCTTGACCCAGACTTAATCCTATTAGGCTAGTCAAATCTAAGCGCTCTTGATCCCACCTAACCAACTCTTGATTCGGTTTGATCAACTGTTAGACCTAATTGAGCTACCCACACCCAAACCCATGATTTATAAAGATGTCTTAGATCTGAAAATTCATAATTTTTAGACCTAATTAATTTCATAAACTTAATTCTTAATTAAGTTCAAGGGTTCAATAACAAAACATGCATAAAAATTTCTAGAGTTTCATGATCTAGGATTTTGCAGAAAAATAAGTTTTTGATTTCTGATTAAAGACAAACGTGCAGCACCCCTACACACCATAAGAGCACCCATCGAATGAGAAGAGAGGACCTTTAAACCCTTCTTACTCTTATGACCGGCGGCCAAGGAGAATGCCTTAATCAAAAATATGAACTATACTACAAAACTATTAGATCTAAAGCATATAACTATTACATGATTTAAGATCTAATCTATACATGTTTTGCATACATCTCATGTAGCAAATTTAATATTTAAATTTACGTTTCAGATCTGATTACATCCAATATAATATCTAAAAATAAAATTTTAAATGATCTCATCATAAAAATTTTTAATCTAGACTACTCATGGCATAGATCTATAGAACTAGTCTAGATATGCATTGCATATATCATACATATGAAAATTTTTAAATGCATCTCATGCTTTCAGATCGAATTATATCATGTATAATATCTGAAATTTAACTAATCTAATCAAATAATCTTCAGAAAATTAAATGAACATTTCATAAAATTTCTGATCTAGACTATGAGATTAAACTAGAGATCTAGTCTAGACATATGCTGCCTATATCACATATATCAAAATTTTAAATTAGATCTTATGTTTCAAATCTGATTACATCTAATGTAACATCTGAAACATAAATGATCAAATCATAAAAAATTAAATCAGATCTAATCTAAAACAAATTTGAAAACTATCATGATATGGAACAATAGATCTAAACTAGAACATGCATTATTAATATCAAACATATATATTTAAAACATATAATTTTTTATTTCAGATCTGATTACATCCTATATAATATCTAAAAATTAAATAATCAGATCATAAGAAATAATTTTAGATCAATCTAAAGACAGATCTGGAAGCAGCAACCTAGCTCTGATACCAGTTGAAGAAAAAACTGGATTTTGCTACCGTATGATGCATCTGATCGGATCATATCTGCAGCGAAATAATTTTAAAAAATTTTTATGATCCGATCAGATCTGAGAGTTCTCAGATATGATTATATTGATATAAAATTAGAAGTAAAATAAAAACAAAAATAGTGATAACAATTATCACCTGATCGGATAAACCATTTACTCGTTGTAATGATCTGACGATTGATCCGAGATTCTGATTGAGCCGCACACACGTCCGGCCTCTATCGGTATCCACTCGGATCAGATCTGGAAGTCTCCTCCTTCTGGATCTGATCTCCAAAAATAAGATCTAATGTCTTTCCATAGAGCCTTCAAATCGAACTTTGAGGGCTGCGCGTTCGTCTCACGAACACCGTCGTCTCTCGCTGATCTTCGTGCCAATGAAACTTGATCTTTGCTCACAAGTTTTGCCCAACTCTTAGGCATGGAGAAGAGGGAGAGGATCAGATGAGGGAGGCATGGAGATGGAGATTTTGGCAGGACTTTGCCGTAGAAAAATTGCGATGCACAACAGCTTAGGCAGGGCCCTATTTATAGACCTAGTCAAGAGTCCCTTCGCATATGACTTTGAACAGGTCAAAGCCAACATGCAGAAGGACTCCCATGATCTCCACACCCCACACCTTTTTCAGATTTTTGTCGCACAAAAATAAGGAGAAATGGTGTGGAATAATTTAGGATAAGAGGAAGTTAGCGCACAACTCTTATCTCCCAAGAGTTTGAACTATTCAAACTTTTGACCCATTCAAACTTGATTTGAATGAGATGCCTCCTTACATATCCATAAGGGCGCACACCATAAGAGGCGTGGCCTTCTTTTCCTCACGTAAATCCCTTATGGACGTGCGCCCTCAGATAAATTCTAAGGGGTGCATGCCATATCTCTTCTTTCCTGCAAACTGGGTCAACATTTGACCCTTGTCCTGTTCTCATCTCATGAGATTTAAGACAAGCATTTTTCAAGTCCCATCCAATGAATTTATGTCAAGTCCTAATCAAGTTAGAATAAGCCTTGATCAGGCTAGGACTCGGTCCAGTCAGATCAAGAAAAATCCATCTAGAATTTTCAGGAGAAGTTTGTCCAAATTTCATCTCATGATTTTAGGACAAGCCCTAATCTGGCAAAGACAACCCTTATCTTGTTCCTATCTGATGGGATTTAGGATAAGTCTTGATCAAGCCAGGACAAGGTCTAGTCAGATCAAGACAAATCCCCACAAAGTTTTCAGATGAATCTTGTCCAAATAGTTCCAGAAATTAGCAGGTCTTGTCCTATTTCCATCCGATGGATTAGGATAAGCCTAGATTAGGTTAGGACAAAACTTTTCTGATTTGGACAAGTCTTAGTCAGACTAAGATAGAGCCATAAAAGGCTCTCGGATAAGCCAAATCTAATTTAACTCAGTCGAGACGAATCAGAAAGATGACAGAAGGAGAATATTAGGTTCAATCGTGTGCTAGCACGATTTTCTTGAACCTAATTGGATCTAATCCAAATCAATCGAACTGAGTTAGCTCAATTGATGACATCCAAATCCAAACTATTATTTGTGTGATCCAGTTAGGTTCATTTTATATGGTAATGGGACATGTCGTGATCTCCATCAACGACATCATCAAACATCTTTCGATGGACCAAAACTCTTCCGATTCACCCAATTAGATTCGTCGATCATCAAGATAATTCTAATTGATCCCAAAATCCACCAATGATATCTAGCAGTATATAATGGCAACTCATCAGAATCGAAAAGCGAATCTCTCAGTGCAGCTACCTGTGAACTCGTCAAACCCAACAACCGTCATATGAATGAAACATTCGATTCAAGTCCGACGTGAAACACTAATAGAAACTCCTTTCTATTATTTTACACTACCATGGCCATGGATTTTAGGACTCGATCTCATGATCATCATAGGACTACTCTACCGAGGTTGATAGATCCCATCTTAGTGTGATCCAATTCATACAATGAACATGCTATAGCCAACATATACATCAGGATTCCGAATGGCTAGGAGGCCGAGTTATGATATAGTGAAACTATAACACTCTCAAGGTGAACTGCCGATGCACTTCAGATCAAAGAACCAGACACACGCTGCAGCATCGAGCTAGTCATCGACGAGAAGGTAGGCTTCCTTATGACTGCTCGAGATGGTCACGCTCAGTGCCCTTATTCTCAACAAGTATCTGTACTCTCGCTCTGATGTCTCCACATCATAGACTCAAGACTCATCTATTCTAAGAAAGCGATCGTACACCAATCTTTCGAATCGATCACCATCCTCGTGATAATCTTACAGTCGGAAGCAGTTTATGAGTTAATTATGATAACTCATGCCTTAAATTCTCAACTCTTGAAAATATGTGTTATCATGCCTATTAACTAAATGGATGTATCACAGACATCTTATACACAATGTGATAGAATAAATAACCTTTTAATTAATTTTAAGTCAAAATTATGAAAATGCTCCTAGAAAGTATTTAACAAGTGTCGGCCAATCTGGCTTCTAGGGCACACATCTAACAAAGACATGCTTAGAATTCAAGTTCTTAAACCTTACAAGTAATGGCAACTTAGAGCATCATGTGTATGACACTAAAGGGAGTCCTTTGATTGTTGACTATAGGATCAATCTAGACCAATTAAGCTACTGAGGAGTTGTCCAATTGTTTTAACCAACAATCAAAACCTAATATGTCCAAAAGCCCTTCAATCTCAAAAGATAAACCATACACACTTCAACCTATTCTAAATGATGATGTAGATATCCTAAATGAAGAAAAATAACATAATCTACCAAAGAAATCAAAAAATTTGATTCTCCTAATTTCAACATTGATTCAATCATCAAAAAGTGCATGTGGAAAACCATCAAGGCAAGCAAGTTTTTATGGTTTCACCAGATTCCAAAAAACTACTCTTGGCTGCATTTTCACTAACATCAGTGAGAAGGCTATCAAAGCCAATAATAGGACACCAGATTATCCAGTAGTCTGATAAAATATTTGATGGAGGTTGCAAATGGACACAAGATTATCCCATATTTTGATACAAATTAGAAAAGCACTAACATTAGTACGATGTCACTATGAGAAATAATCATGAAGCTATACTTATAGATGATTGCCACCCTCACTAAACATCAGACGACCAGCCACTCCCATATGTGATAACAAAGTAGCAAGCACATCAAATAAACTATAACATAATTATTAACAAGTTCAAATAATTAGAAGGGAAATTATCATTCTACTCCACTTTGGTGATAACAAATTCACATTAACTTGGAGTAGTAGGTTTCTATCGAGTTTGAAGATCAAACTACATTAAACTATAGTAATTAGTAGATGATCTGCTGTCTTGATTATTACAAAAGGGAATTAGAAACATGAATCATCTAATTAAAATTGTTAATCTAAATTATCCTTTGCCATAGTTCTCATTCAAGAATAATTTCTATTTCAGTCGAGTCTGATCAACTAACAGCAACATGCATATATGCCACCTTAACATCAACAATTAAATAGTGTCTAAAGAAAGTATACTCAATAAAAAATCTGTAAACATATTAAAACACCACAATTTTACAAACTAAACAGTAGCACACAACCTCTCCTGATAATCAGTAGATATTTGAGGCAAAAAATCTATGGGGAAAGGAAAAAGGAAAAAAAATCCTGTTAAAATTACAGAAGAATCATCGGTAAGAGCTCGCAAAGTTCATTTTCAATTTAGTCTCGATTGAAAAAGAAGAAGATTGCTTTCAAATTACAAGATAAAATTTACTTGACATCTTTATAGTCTTAAAGCACATCAATTTCTAACTATGAAGAATCGACACTATTTTCCACATATATGGTACTATAAGATTTGAGTTCTTCTTTTCATTTCTGGACTCCATACCTTGGCAATATTTCTTACTATTGGGAATGGCACCACTTCCTTGTAAATCTTTGATGCTAGCAAAAGTATCCACCATAACTTATCTGCTATACAGTTAGGCCATTCTTCTCTCAATTAAATAAGATCCAGAAAATAAATTACCATCACACTAGGTTTTGTTATTATCTTTCATTATATATCACCAAAACAATCCAATTATATAGTCCAATATTTCCATTTTCATCAAAAAAAAAAAAAGCAAGGAACATTCACCTTTACACGACAATTGGCAAAGTTCAGGCCATGGTTCATAGTTGAGAATGAAATCATATATTTTAGACACCATGTGGAAATAAGTCCCAAATTCCATATTTTCATTCCAAGAGAAAAAATATACGTGGAAGCAAGAACAGAAAGGTGGTACCTCAGTGTGGTTATTGAAGAAATCTAACAGTCTTTCATGAAAAGCTTGGCATAAAGCCATCGGCATGGACTGTTCAGGATGTGTACATTCTACAACATCCAATAACAGAGTAATCTTCATATCTGGATACATGCATAAACTTTTCTCATCATGTATTAGTATCTTCTCTATCTGAATGGCTTCAGAAAACACATATTTCATTTGTGCAAGATGGCTGCATAAGAATTTCCTGGAAAACAAGAACAATTTCAAGGCTGAAACCTTTTTCCTTAATAATTATAGCACCATGCTAGGTGTGTGTACCTTTTTGTTAATACTTCCACCTGAGTCCGGATGTTCTGGAAAGTTGGTAATTTCTTCCGTAGGTGAAGCAACCTTGTAGAACTCTCCATTCGATTAAAAAGGTCGACCAAAGCCTTATATCTGCCAGAAAAAGAAAATAAAAAAGTGATTTTAGTGATAGAGAACAAAAAATAAAAGGGTGCAAAATTATGCAGCGTACTTCTCTGGAAGTTCAACTGCTTTATCTTTGAGTGATGTGCTGAGCACATGAGTGCTTCGTTCAGAGAAATTTGAAACCGATGAATCTTCATCACTGATCAAGTGAGTGTTTTCATGACCAACGGCTGATTGACCAATTACATCTTCATCCTGGAAACTCCCGACAAGATTTTTCCTAACAAAAGAAGTAATGACTTCTGACTTGTTACTCCTCTCAGGTTTCTCAGGTGTTGGAGATGCAAAGATACTGACATGATCTTCCTTCCCGTCAGCATTCACAATCTGTATTGCTGCAGAACTTGACTCATTTAAGCTTACTCCAGGAATTATCTGTTTACACCTGAATTGAATAGGAGTTTGCTTCTCGCAATTTTTATCCTCCATAAGCTGCGAAACCTGAAAGCCAAAGCAAGTTTGCTAAAGTTAAGCTCAAAATAATCAGAAGGGAGGTCGGTGAAAATATTATCCAAATAGATGTGAAATTGAAATCTGACAGCAATTCCATACACGTTAAATTCTGTGCATAAAGCAGGCCAAACTTTTAAAGATCAACTAGAGAACACAGAGATAAAGCAAATTGCAAGTAGATGAAAAACACATACGTTTAAGAAATGTACAGCAGCCTGCAAGCTCATATTCCTTATTTTCGTTTCCTTTCAAATAACTTTTCTTTGTAACTACTAAATATGTTTCTACTGATAAACTATGTTTTTAATGATAACAACCGCATGAGCCATATGCAGGCATCAATATAGATGATCACATAAATGATATACAACACAGCACCTTGTCACTATCCATTGCTCTCTTCCTTCCTATCATGCCTCCTCACATTCCAATTTTCTTCAGTAAGTCATGTAAATTCTTAAAATTGTAATATTAGAAATTATACAGATCTCCTCTCAGAAGGATCTAAACTTCTCTTAATTCTAAAGACATATGGCTATAGGGTTGCATCCACCTCACAAATAGAAGTCCAGGGACTTATGTCTGGCGATAGCTTAAAAAAACCAAAAAGACTAGGCATCACAAAAGAAACAAGCATGTAAAAGTTGAAGCTTACTACCCGTGCATCACCCGTAAATCAAGCGGTGAAATCATGTAATGTGCGTCATAACATTGACATAAAATGACCAAAAAAGGAAAAGGAAAAGCAACAGGAATTCTAATGCCATTGATCCACCAAACTTAAGCATCCAACCAAAGATTCAGTGTCAAGCTTAATTCTCCGGAAGTGATATTAGAAACTTTCCATAGGAATTTTTAAAAAAATAATTAACACTTCCTCAGCATCACAGAGCTTACAAGAGCTAACAAGTAGTGAGAAACAGGTTCGGATTCTAGGTAACTAGTTTATCTTAAACCAAGAATGCTGATTTAAACTAACACAAACGAATAGAAGAAGATGACGGGGATCAAGGAAGCAAACCTGGATCTTTGCAGAGAATTAGGGTTTAGGGTTAGAGAATGGGGGGTCCAAGATCGAATGGGAGGGAGAGCTGGATCGTAGAAGACGGCGTCGGGGCTTTGGAAATCGCGAACAAGGGGGCTGACCGAAGGGAGGTATGGATCGAAAGGGTATTGGGATTTAGGGCGTTGAGGGGAGAAATGGGTGGGTCCTCGTCGAAGGGTTTCGGACAGCGAAAAGTTGCGAGTATGGACTGATGAGGAGGGAAAAAATAGCCGTTCGAAATAAGTGATGATGACGAAAAGACCATAATGCCCCTCTGCGATTTCGTTTTTGTTTTCATAACCTAGGAACCAGCCCTCCTCACACATTGCGTGAAATTACGTGGGGCATCGAAAAGATAACTTGAGGCAATTCAAATATCAAGGCCAACTAACACTCACTTTCACGAGGATTCTCTGATAGTTTTTAGATGACTTGCATATCCATCGCCTACCAAAATTATTTTCCATCCTTTTATCTTCTTTAGGATTGCGGCGATTGCTGCGCATACTGCTTTCTTTTGAGGTCTCTTATATCTAAAGGGGAGCCAAATATAGATGACTAAATAGCATTTTGTATGATAAATCATACAGGAGCAACATTATAGGATTCTATGACAAATCTTCCTCATATATTGTTTGATATTTTATTTATTAATTTGCATGGATTTTTTTAGCACTCATTTGGCCTATTTTATTTGATTTACCAAAAAAAAAAAAACTATTAGGGTGTGAATCTTGGGGTGAACAATTTTTGTCAACCAGAGTATTCAATATGGAATAGAGATGACTTAAATCACATTGGTGCCCTAGCCCAAGTAGAAATGGTGGCAAGTCTACAACCCCAGACGACAATCAAGCTTATCGTCAGACAGAAGCCAATTTGGTGATGACTAATTTTAACTTATCGAGAACCAATCCAGACATCGAGTATTGCCGCCCTAAGGATTATGACCTCCCATACACTTGAATTCTCTGGGTTCACATCGAGGCGGCACCTCGATGTCCTCTCAATCTCAAGCTGCCAACCAACTCAATAGTGAGGTCGACTCGCTGGAATCTCATAAAAACTTTCGAAATATAGATAAAATCCACAACTAATGCCCATGATGGATAACTACAATTTGCAGGTTAGTGGATGAATTTTCTATCCTAATAGCCTATCAAACTAAGGCCTAACGGCCTATTGGATTTAGGCATAATAGCGCACAGCTCTATCTTTATATATAAGAGATAACAAGCAGATTCTAAAGTAAGTAGGCAAACACATAGAATAGTGTCCACTCTCTCACTCTTCCATCTTTCTCTCCTTTCTTCTTTTTTGTTCTTAAATTTTTGACTAACTTAACAATCTGAGGGCCCTCCACTAGAGCACCTCTAGTGAGAGTATACTTTCGTTGCAGGATTCGAAGATAAAAGCGCCCTCCATCTAGATCTAAGCCTCATGTCGGTGAGAAATCGATGTCAGTCTGGAGACTTAGAGCAAGAGACTAGTGCTAGAGAAAGGGCTCGTTGTCATTAAATTTTCAAAGAAAGGAAGAGATGGTGAGAACTCAAATGGAAGACACTTCAGCCACCTCCCACCACCAGTCGTTCTAGAGGAGCCAGTGAAACACGAAGCCCTCAATAGTCAATCCTACTTCACCCATCACAGCAATAGACCAGCAGTAGTTCAATGTCTTGATCCAGCTGATCCATACACTCACCACCGCCATCCAACAACTCTAGCAAACAGCAGAAAGGCAAAACTAATGAGAGCTAATCCACCAGACTGCTCCATCTTAGCATTACCATCAGACCCAGCCTAGGAGCCCGAAAAGGCTCCCACGGTACTCCCGTCACTTGGGGTTGGCCATTTGCCAATCCTTTTTCCCTCCAAAGAAGCTCTAGGAAAGTGGATCAATGATGTCGAACCTCAAAGTAATTGGGATAAGGCTCAACTCCGAGGTACTCTCCATGTTTCAAAGAATCTCGTCGTGAGAATGACCTCGAGTAGAAGATCCGAGAGATCGAGTAGAGGCATGACATGTTCTGTGAGGGAGACCAAAAGCATGACCCTTCAGCTTTAGCTTAGGCCCACCTTTCTATTAGAGAATACTAGAGGAATCTATCCTACCTCAGTTCAAGATGCCGTAGGTGGAACTACCTCGAGTTGGATGTTTAAGGGATTATTTTTTTACATTTTATTTCAAGTTTCTTGGGGTGAGAAACTTGGGTTGGTTCAAGCCTCGAGTTGGACATTGTATTGGTTTGATTGATGAGCCAAAGGTAAAATCAATCGAGGTTGATTGTTAGTTCGAAGAAAAATAATCACTTGTGAGATTTTGGTTGGTGATCCAGAAAAAATCAACTGAATTGATTGTGAGTCCGAAAAATAATCGTGTATGATTTTGGTTAATGAGCCAGAAAAAATCAACTGAATTTGATTATGAGCTCGAAAAACAATCAGACTGTAATTCTTGTTGAGAATTATAGTTGAATTTTCAAAGAATATACTTGGAAAATGGATGTAAGTACTGAGTTTGGCACCAAACTACTATAAAATTTATGTGTTTGTGATTGTGTATTCTTTATTTTATTGCTTTCATTCACTGCATATTACAAAGCTTGTTTTATTACCTATTGTATGTACATCACTTAGTTTAAATCAGTCAAATCTTTACATTAGTCAAAAAGTTTTTAAATATCCAATTCACCCCCCCCCCCTCTTGGGTAGCCCTCCTTGGGCAATAGATGGGTCCTCAGACCCATTTGATCACCATGAGGGGTACAGGGCCCTCATGATACTTCAAGAGGCTTTTCCCCTCCTCTATCTTGCTTACTAGCTATGCTTAAGAAATTGGTGCAAGCTTGATATTCCAATTTTTAACTAGAGATGATTCACTCTTTTGAGCAGCTTAGAAGATAGTTCATTGCGTAGTTCAGCAATAACCGACCCTAACCGATTAACTCTGACAACCTTTTCTTGATCCAATAAAAAGAAAGGAAGTTGCTTTTCGATTACGTGGCATGCTTCAATACGACCATACTAGAAGTCCATAATCTTAACAAGGAGGTTGTAATGTTGGCTTTGAAGAGGGGCCGGCCTTCAGAATAACCACCTTCTCTTTTACTTCGATAAGAACTTCCAGAAAGACTACACCGACCTCCTTGCTCATGCTTGAAAATATGCAGAGGCTGAGGAAGTAGTAGCTATCCATGGGCAATTTGAGGAAAGTAAGAGGGGGGCCAAAAAGCACTTCTAGGAGGAGCCCCAAGGACCCTGGAGCGAGGCCAAATCCTCCTACCAACCAAAGAATCCAAAGATGAAGAGCTCGCCTTGCTGATTCAACATCTACACTTTTCTATTTGTACCTCGATCCCAGATCCTCATGGAGATCAAAAGAGGGAGATAACTTCATAGCTAAAGCTGATGAAAGCCCCACCAACGAGATAAAATCAAAACAAGTATTGCCAACTCAACCACGATATTAGTCACAACACCAAGGAGTATTGCTAGGTAAAAGACAAGATCGAGGCCTTGATTCAAAGGGGGTACCTTAGAAAGTACGTTTGAGAGCAGAAAAAATCAAACGAATGAGCAACTGCCTCACCGTCCACTCAAGAAGGAGAATAACAACAATCTTCCAACTACTAGCATCATCAATATGATTTTAGGGTTCATTAAGGGTAGGGGCAAAGGACCAAGATGAGAGCTTGCCGACAAATAGGCAATAGGTGGTGATGTAATTTTCTGATAAAGATATTCAAGGACTTCAAACTTCTCATCATGATGCTGTCATCATTTCTATAATGATAGCAAACTATGATGTAAAAAGAATCCTAATTAATGATAGAAACTCGATCAATGTCTTGTTTTATAATGCTTTTCAAAAGATGAAATTATCAACTAACCAGCTATAAAGGATTAATACACCCCTCATCATGTTCTCTGTGAACTCTATCCTGATCGAATGGAAAATAACTCTACATATCATGACAGGCCAAGAGCCTTAGCAAGCCACCATATAGTTGACCTTCCTGGTGGTCTGAGTTCTCTCTACTTACAATGCTATTATCGACCAGCCCAGGTTCAATGCACTCCAAGAGATAGTATCCACCTATCACCTCTTAGTGAGATTCCCAATAAAGAATGGGGTCGGTGAAATCCAAGGAGACTAGATGTTAGCCTGCTAGTGCTTCATGGCTTCAATAAAGGGAAAGAAGCTCTACTGATCAAGAACCTTGACCATGAAGAAGAGCTCAAGGAGGTCAGAGGTGAACTTACCGAGCAATTAGAGTTTGTCTACTCTGAGAAGAGGACCCAACTAGGATGATCCAGATCGAAATGATGCTGCCGATCAACTTTCGGCCTGCTTGCTATAGTTCTTGCGAGCGAACACCAACATCTTCATCTAGTCAACATCCGACATACTAGATATTCCTCCTAAAATTATTATTTACAGATTAAATGTTGACCCTAGACATCACTCGATCTAATAGAAGAATAGAAATTTTGCACCCGATTGATAATAGGTGATAAACGAGGAGGTGGACAAGCTTCTGGCAGTAAGCTTCATCCAAGAAGCCCACTATCCCGATTGGCTGGTGAACATGGTAATGGTGAAAAGGCTAACTATTAGATATGTGTGCCCTAGAAGTCAGAATTGGCTAACACTTATAATACACATCTAAGGACAAAATTATAATTTTAACTATAAATAATAAAATAGATTATTTTATATCACAGTGTGTATTTGAAAGTGTCTATGATACATCCCTTAAGTTAATGGTAATGATAGTTCATATTTTCAAGAGTTGAAAATTTAAGACATGAATTTTCATTATTAACTCATAAAATACTTCTAACCATAGGATCATCATGAGGATGGTGATTGATCCGAAAGATTGGTGTATGATCGTTTCTTTAGGATAGATGAGTCTTGAGTCTACGGTGTAGAGATACTAAAGCGAGAGTACAGATACTCGTTAGAGAACGAGGACACTAAGCGTGACCACCTCGAGCAGTTATTAGAAAGTCTACCTTCTTATCAATGACTGGCTCGAAGCTACAGTGGTGTGTCTGATTCTTTGACTTGAGGTGCATCGATATTTTATCTTAAGGATATTATAGTTTGACTACATCATAACTCGATCTCCTAGCCATTCAAAATTTTGAGGTGTATGTTGGCTATAGCATGTTTATTATAGAAATTGGATAGCACCAATAGAAGATCTATCTACCTCGGTAGATGAGAAGCAGCTCTATGATGATCATGAGAATCAAGTCCATAAGCCCATGGCCATGGTAGAGTGAAATAATAGAAAGAGTTTCTATTAGAATTTCCATATTGGACTTGAATCGAATGATTAATTTATATGATGGAAATTAGGGTTTGACGAGATCACCTTAATCCTAATCTGATCGAAGCTCAAGATAGAAAAAATTAATCACACAAATAACTACACCAAGAGATTCATTTTCAGTTCTGATGGATTATCATCATATGCTGTTAGGTGTCATTACTAGATTTTGGAAGCAATTAGAATGATATGGATGATCGATCATACTAGTTTTCTAAATTAGAAAAGTTTTGATCCATCGGAAGATGTTTCGATGATGTTGATGATAGAGATCATGATATATTCCATTACCATATAGAACTGAACCTAATTAGATCATACAAACAAGAGTTTAGATCTAAATATCATTAATTGGACTAATCCAGTTCAATTGATTTGCATAAGATTCAATTAGGTTCAAAAAAATCGTGCTAGCATACGATTGAGCCTGATATTCTTCTTCAACAATCATTAAAGCTTATCTTGACTGAGTCAAATATGTTTAGACTCACTCAAAAATTCTTATCTGATCTGACTGGAGCTTGTTCAGGTCAGAAAAGGATTGTCTTAATTTATGAGATAAATTTGAGATAACACCTACCTTTTTTCATCACCTGCTAAATCTTGTCTTTGGACTTTGGTCAAATGTTGACCTTTGATACTTTGACATCTGCCCATATGTCATGCATCCATAGGAGAAAAAATGGGACTTTGTCCCCTACTAAAAAGCAGAAAGGGAGGGGGTGCATGCCCTCCCTAGGCATGCGCCCAATGAGGATGATGCCTAGAGTCTCATACAAATAAAACTCCAAGTTACTTCGTGCTCTCTACTTGGGTGGCGCCAAAGAGTCTTCTTTGACCTATCTTAGTATCACCTAAGGAGGTTTGTGAGGGACTCTAATCTGATTGGATCAGATAATATCATCCCATGAATCATATTTAGATTTGATTGCACAAAAAGCCATGATTGGCCGGGATGATGTGGCACTGCATGGCACAGCATGATCTATATAAACCCTATCTACGCTTAGGATTTAGAGTTTCTACCCTTTGCCCATGCCACATAGCCCCTCTTCCTCCTTCTCCATGCCACCCTTTGATCCTCTCTCTCCTCTCCACGCCCAAGAGGCTTTGGGCTCTAGTTTGCTGTGATCCGAGCAAGAAAAAGGCGACGGAAAAGGAAGAAGGCAGCACTGCTGCAAGAGACAATAGCTGATATTCAAAAGATATTTTGAAGACCTTCAAGATCAGATCCAGATCTGATTTTTATAGGATAGATTGAGAAGAAGAAGATCGTCAGATCCTGCTTGAGTGAATACCGATAGAGGCCAGGCACTTGCGTGGCTACATTCAGAACCTCAGGCAAACATCAGGATCATCATAGAAAATAGGATTGCCCATAACAAGATATAATTAAATTAGATTTATTTTATTTTATTTTATTAGATTGATAAAATTATATTTGAAGAGGCTTAGATCTGATTTGGATCTAAGAAAATTTTTTTTAAAAATATCTCTTTTGATTCAATCAGATCTGAATGAACTTGATTCGAAAAATAGAATTTTTTCTTCAACTGGTATCAGAACTAGGTTCCATAATTATTTAGATCTAATTTTAATATAATTTTGATCTAATAATTAGATGATTTCAAATATCACATTAGATGTGATTAGATCTAAAATTAAAAATTAAAAAAATTAAATAATCTAGATGTAAGATGTATGAGATGCATGACTAGACTAGGAATAGAATTATTCTATGTATAGTCTAGGATGATCATAATTTTAATTTAATTAATTATAATTTTAGATCTATTTATTTATTATTTTTTAATATTATAAATATTATAATTAGATCTAAAAAATAAAAAATAAATTTATTTAATTTTATTCATATGAGATATGATAGATGCATGTTTAGACTAGTTGTAGAATAATTCTATAAAATTATCTTCAATAAATTTAATTTGATATGATCAAATTTAAATTTTATTTTTTTAGATATTTATGAGATAATTTAGATCTAAAAATATGCATGATATGATACATGAGATGTATGCAAAATATGTTTTTAAGTTAGATCAATTTTTATATGCGATATATGATGTAGATCTAACTAGTTTTATAGATTCATCATATTTCTAATTAAGGCATTCCCCTTGATTATCTAATCATAAGAACAAAGTAGGGTTTAAATGTCCTCTCCTCCCATTTGATGGAATATTCTTATGATGTGTAGGGATGTTGCGCGTTCGTCCTTAATCAAAAATTAAAAACTTATTTTCTGCAAAATTCTAGATCCTAAAATCCTAGAATTTTATTTATATATTTTATTTATGAACCCTATACTTAATTAAGAATTAAGATTATGAAATATGTTAGATTAAAATTAAGAATTTTTAGATCTAAGATATATTCATAAAATTAGATTCGGGCTTGGATAGCTTAATTAGGTCTAGTGGTTGATCAAACTGAATCAAGAGTCGGTTAGATGGGATCAAGAGTGCTTAAATTGATCAGCCTAATAGGATTAAGTCCAGATCAAGGTCGAGTCACATGAGTGATCGATCAAGTTAAGACCTAATTAGGCTCAGTGGTTAGAGTCTGGATTGTAGGCTAACTCGATTGGTTCTGGCTCAATAATTTGGTATCAAAGGTAAGTTTGGCAGATACGATCAACTAGTTTTTAATTGAAAGCTACTCGACTCGAATGCATTCTTATCGAGTTAATGACATATTCCTTCCATCGATCTTACTTGGCCATATTTATTGGCTCAGTCCTAATCTGAGGTGGCTAATAATCAGAGCTAACCTATGTCACTAGGCTAGTCATAATGGTTATGACTATGTCAAGTCAAGTTTAAAGAGATCTAAATCAAATCTTCCTAAAAAAAGATTAAATCTAAGGTCTTCCACCATTGTAGATGTGCGGGCCCTTTTCAAGGTTGATTGTTCTCGATTGATCACAGTGGTTCAGTTGCACTAGGAAGATGCAAACATATCTATTAGGCATTGGATGTTATGAGCTGGAGGATGGATTGGGCTCTTGAGAGATCCAATTAAAAATCCAATCTGTGTAAATGGTGGATCTGACTTAACTAAGAAATGGATCAATATTTTGGGCATGGTGAGATTCATGAATTAGAAACCAAGCCTGGGTGCACCATGATTAAAGAATCATTAGACAAAAGTTGTTCACTTATTGGCTAACCCATCACCAATAACTATTAGGTGAGATGATGAGTCAGTTGGTGGGACTGCACCACCCACTAAAAATCATTAATCATAGAGATTTTTGCATCTCTATAGAGGAAGTGTAGGGATCCAAGAAAATAGTGAAAGCTAATTTATTTAAAAAATTAAAGCTCTAAATAAATTATTCAAATCTTAATTATAAAATCTAACTAAAAACTTTAACTCTCTATAGAAAAAAAAAGTCTGCATCTAACCCACTAGCCTGTATCCTAGACACCCATAGACTGATCGAACCTAATTACAAGGATTAACTTCGAAACTTCAAAATCATTTTGGATTTCGAAAAGTTAACTCATGTATTGGATCAAGATCCCTCCATCTTACCAATCCATCCGTCCGTTGAACAGAGAGCATCTCTTGACAAATGGATGGATGAAGATAATAAGATCAGACTCTACATGTTGGGCTCGATGTCTGATGAGCTTCAGCGCCAACATGAAGATATCAAGACTGCCCGCTAATATTGGTTCACCTATAAGAGTTGTTTGGTGAACAGAGTCGCGCAGCCAAATATCAGATCACTAAATGATTGTTTAAGGCTAAAATGCATGATGGACAGTCAGTCCAAGGTCATTGTCTGATGATGATCAAGAACTTGGAAGAACTTGAGAAGCTCGAAGTGAAGTTAGATCAGGATCTACAGAATGATATAATTCTACAATCCTTGACTGATGCGTATGGGCAGTTCATCATGAACTACCATATGCATAAACTTTAGAGTACTCTGATCGAGCTTATGAACATGTTGGTTACTACTGAGCTTTCTATGAAAGGTTCTAAAGGCTCAATACTTGCTATAGAACGGATTTTTTTCAAGAAAAAGTCTTTTGGAAAGAAGAAGTCTGTGAAAAGATAGAAGGTGAAAGGTGAAAAGAAAAAGAAGATAGAGCTGAAGAAAAAGGTCGCTAATAAAGAAAAGTATTTTCATTGTAACACAGACGGCCACTAAAAGCGAAACTGCCCTATATACCTGACCACCCTAAAGAATAAGAAGGAGATATGTCCTTCTAGAGGTATGCTCGTTATTGAATCTAACCTTACAGTTTCTTCTGCATCTAGTTGGGTGCTTGACTCTGATTTTAGTGCTTATTTGTGCACTTCTATGCAGGGTCTTAAGGATAGTAGGAAGCTGAGGGATGGTGAAATGATCCTATGCATCGAAAATAAAGGAAGAGTTACTACTGTGGCCGTGGGAACCTACCCTCTTCGACTACCGTCTGGCTTAGATTTAGTACTTAGGAATTGTTATTATGTGCCTGCTGCAAGCAAAAATTTGATTTCTGTTTCATGTTTAGTATAAGAAGGCTATGTAATTAGTTTTCTTAAGGACCATTGTAATATTCTTTATGAAAGAAATAAAATTACAAGTAGTTTCTTTATTAATGATCTCTATCAGTTACATATTGATGTATCTATCTTTAATATCGAGCAAAATGTGAATGCTGTAAAACGACCCAGGGATGGTCCAAATGATAGGTATCCATGGCACCTAAGGCTAGGTCATATAGCAGAAGATAGGGTTAACAAATTAAAAAAAATCAGGCTATTGAGTCCGTTGACTTTCGAGTCATATCCAATTTGTGAATCATGTCTTTATGGCAAAATGACTAAGCTTTCTTTTGTGGGACATGGAAAAAGGGCCATAGATCTGCTTGTCCTAGTACATACTGATGTGTGCAGCCCATTTGATGTGCCGGCTAGAGGCAACTTTGTCTACTTCATAATTTTTATCGATGATTTATCTCGGTATGGGTACGTATATCTTATGAGACATAAGTCTGAAGTCTTTGAAAAGTTTAAGAAATTCAGATATGAAGTAGAAAAGCAAACTGAAAAACCCATTAAGATTCTTCGATCAGATCGAGGAGGTGAATACCTTAGTCAAAAATTCCTGGACTATCTTAAGCAAAATGGCATAATCTCTTAATGAACTCTACCTAGAACACCTCAACTCAATGGAATTTCAGAATGGAGGAATCAAATCCTATTAGATATGGTCCAATCTATGATGAGCTTCATAGACCTTCCTGATTTTTTTTGAAAATATAATCTATTAATTGCTATATATATACTGAATAGGATTCTCTCTAAAATCATTTCTACCATACCGTATGAGATATGGCATAGTAAGAAATCAAGTCTGAGTCATCTCAGAATTTGGGGTTGTCCGACTCATGTCAAAAGACAACAAGCGAATAAGTTAGAGTATAGGTCCTTTAGAGCTCGATTTATAGGATATCCTAAAAAATCATTAGGATATTATTTCTACATTCCAGAAGACCATAATATGATTATGAGTCGGCATACCATCTTTCTTAAAAAATAATTTATTCAAGATAGCGGCATTGGAAAGCAGACCAAGCTAGAGAAAAAAGTCTTCCAAGAGCAATGAGCTAAGGATCCTATGGAACCAAATCAGATTGAATTAATACAATCACTACCTCCTCCACCTCATAGATCGAAAAGAATTTTTCATCCTCCTGAAGAGGTACTTAGGTACTATCTTCAGAGAAAGTAGAGAAAATATTTCCTCGTAGGTAATGGTGGATGTTCATGATCCCAAAATCCTATGATGAGGCGATATCAGATATCGACTCCGAGAAATGGTTAGAGGCAATGAAGTCAGAAATTGACTCGATGCACTCAAACCAAGTCTGGACCTTGGTAGATCCACCAGAAGGTATAGTACCTATTGGGTGTAAATGGATCTACAAGAGAAAGATTGGTGCAGATGAAAATGTGGAGACATTCAAAGCTAGATTAGTGGCAAAAGATTATAGTCAATGTGAAGGCATTGACTATCAGGATACCTTTTTGCTAGTAGCTATGCTAAAATCCATCCACACATTGCTTGCTATTGCAGCCTATTTCAATTATGAAATATGATAAATGGATGTAAAAATGATATTCTTAAATGATACCTTGAGGAAGATATCTATATGGAACAACCGCTAGGTTTTACATCTAGTGATACTGATCACAAAGTATGCAAGCTGCAAAGGTCCATATATGGACTTAAGCAAGCATCTCGGAGCTGGAATACTCATTTTAATGATGTGATCAAATTATTTGATTTCATCAAAAAAAATGAGAAGGAACCATGTATTTTCAAAAAGGTCAGTGGGAGCGCTATTGTCTTTCCTCGTACTTGTACGTGGATGATATCCTCCTTATTGGGAATGATATTTTCATATCGACCACAATTAAAATGTGGTTATCCAAAAAAATTTTCATGAAAGACCTAGGAGAAGCATCTTTCATTCTAGGAATTAAAGCCTATAGAAATAGATCGAATAGGATGCTAGGTCTTTCACAGAAGATGTACATAGAGGAAGTGCTAAAGAGGTTTAGCATGGAAAACTCCAAGAGAAATTTGGTACCCTTCAGACATAGCATTTATCTCTCCAAAAAAATGTATCCCAATACACCAGAGGAGATTGAACGCATGAGCAAGATCCCTTATGCTTCAGTAATAGGGAGCCTCATATATGCCATGTTTTGTACACGACCTGATATAGTCCATATTGTGAGTGTCACAAGTAGATATCAGTCGAATCCAGATAAAGAACACTAGACTTCTGTGAAATGTATCTTTAAGTACTTGAGAAGAACTAAAGATATATTGTTGATTTTTGGTAATGGAGAACTCCAAGTCCAAGGGTATACAGACTCAGATTTTATATTCGATATAGATGATCGAAAGTCGACATCTAAGAGTCTGTTTGTGTGTAATGGTGGTGCTGTTAGTTGGAAGAATTTCAAGCAAACAGTGATAGCAGATTCCATCATGAAAGTAGAATACATTGCTGCATCAAAAGTTATGAAGAAGGCATTCTAGTATGAAAAATTCACCATAGAGATCGGAGTGATGCCATTAAATGTCATTCCTCAATACTGCGACAACAATGACACCATAGCCCTTGCTAAGGAGCTGAGGTCTCACCAAAAATCCAAGCATATCGAATGACGATACCACCTCATCCACGATTACCTCGAGAAAGGTTATATCGAGGTTAAGAGAGTCAACTCTATAGACAATGTGGCAGACCCACTCATAAAGCCATTGGATCAGCAGAAGATCGAAGCCCATCTTGAGAAGATGGAACTTAGATTTATAGCCAATTGACTTTAGGTCAAATGGAAGTTTGTTAGATATGTGTACTCTAAAAGCCAGAATTATCTAACACTTGTAATACACATCTAAAGGCAAAATTATAATTTTGACTGTAAATAATGAAATAAATTATTTTTTATTATAGTGTGTATTTGAAAGTGTCTGTGATACATCCCTTAAGTTAATGATAATGATAGTTCATATTTTCAAGAGTTGAAAATTTAAGACATGAATTTTCATTATTAACTCATAAAATGCTCTTGACTGTAGGATCATCATGAGGATGGTGATTGATCCAGAAGGTTGGTGTACGATCGCTTCTTTAGGATAGATGAGTCTTGAGTCTATGGTGTAGAGACACCGAAGCAAGAGTACAGGTACTCGTTAGAGAACGAGGGCACTGAGCGTGACCACCTCGAGTAGTCATCAGGAAGTCTACCTTCTCGTCAATGACTGACTCGAAGCTGCAGTGGTGTGTCTGGTTCTTTGACCTGAGGTGCATCGACAGTTCACCTTGAGGGTGTTATAGTTTGACTACACCATAACTCGATCTCCTAGCCATTCGAAATCCTGAGGTGTATGTTGGCTATAGCATGTTCATTGTAGGAATTGGATTGCACCAAGAGGGGAATCTATCTACCTCGGTAGATGAGGAGTAGCCCTATGATGATCATGAGAATCAAGTCCATAAGCTCCATGGCCATGGCAGAGTGAAATAATAGAAAGAGTTTCTATTTAGAATTTTCACATTGGACTTGAATCGAATGATTACATTCATATGATAGAAATTAGGGTTTGACGAGATTCACCTTAACCCTAATCTGATCGAGGGCTCAAGATAGAAGAACTTAATCACATAGATAGCTGCATCGAAGAGGTTCATTTTTAGTTCTAATGGATTGCCATCCATCATATGCTGCTAGGTGTCATTGCTAGATTTTGAAAGCAATTAGAATGATATGGATGATCGATCATACTAGTTGTCTGAATCAGAAAAGTTCTGATCCATCGGAAGGTATTTCGATGATGTCGATGATAGAGATCATGATATATCTTATTATCATATGAAACTGAATCTAACTGGATCACACAAATAAGGATTTAGATTTGGATATCATCAATTGGACTAACCTAGTTCAATTGATTTGAATAAGATTCAATTAGGTTCAAGAAAATTATGCTAGCATACGATTGAGCCTGATATTCTTCTTCAACAATCATTAAAGCTTGTCTCAATTGAGCCAAATATATTTGGACTCACTTAGGAACCTTTACTTGGTCTGACTGGAGCTTGTCTAGATTAGAAAATGGTTGTCTTAATTTATGAGATAAATTTGAGACAACACCTTCCTTTTTTCGTCACCTGCTAAATCTTGTCTTTGGATTTTGGTCAAATATTGACCTTTGACACTTTGACATCTGCCCATATATCATGCACCCATAGGAGAGAAGATGGGGCTTTGCCCTCCACTAAAAAGTAGAAAGGGAGGGGGCACATGCCTCCCTAGGCGTGCACCCAATGAGGATGATGCCTGGAGTTCCATACAGATATGACTCTAGGTTGCTTCATGCTCTCTACTTGGGTGGCGCCAAAGAGTCTTCTTTGACTAGTCTTAGCACCACCTAAGAAGATTTGTGAGGGACTCTAATCTGATTGGATCAGATGATGTCATCCCATCAATCAGATTTAGATCTGATTGCACAAAGAGCCATAATTGATCGAGATAATGTGGCACTGCATGGCATAGCAGGATCTATATAAATCCTATCTGCGCCTAGGATTTAGAGTTTCTACCCTTTACCCATGCCACATAGCCCCTCTCCCTCCTTCTCCATGCCACCCTCTGATCCTCTCTCTCCTCTCCATGCCCAAGAGGCTTTGGGCTCCAGTTTGGTGCGATCCGAGCAAGAGAAAGACGATAGAAAAGAAAGAAGGCGGCACTGCTGCAAGAGACAATAGCTGATCTTCAAAAGATATTTTGAAGACCTTCAAGATTAGATCCAGATCTAATTTTTGGAGGATAGATTGAGAAGGAGAAGATCGCCAGATCTTGCCCAAGTGGATACCGATAGAGGCCAAACGCTTGCGTGACTATATTCAGAATCTCAGGCAAATATCTGGATCATTACAGAGTAATAGGATTATCTATAATAAGATACAATTAAATTAGATTTATTTTATTTTATTTTATTTTATCAAATTGATAAAATCAGATCTGAAGAGGCTTAGATCTGATTTGGATCTAAGAAATTTTTTTTTTGAAATATTTCTCTTGATTCAATCAGATTTGAACGAACTTGATTCAAAAAATAGAATTTTTCTTTCACTAACGACAAGTGGAGGATATATATCAACTACACAGATTTTAACAAAGCTTATCTAAAAGATAGCTTTCCGCTACCATGGATTGACTAGCTCATAGAAACCATCTTGGAACACAAGCTCTTAAGCTTCATGGATACCTTCTCTAGATATAATCAGATTCGGATGGCACTCAAGAATAAGGAAAGGATGACATTCATCACCAACATAGGTTTGTTTATAATTAATTGATGCCATTTAGATTGAAAAATGTATATGCAACATATCCGCACCTCATTAATATAGTGTTCAAAAACTAGATTGATTACAATATGGAGGTGTATATGGATGACACACTGGTGAAGAGCACCGAAGTAGATTAATACATAACTAAGTTGAAGAAAGCCTTTAAAGAACTAAGGCAACATTAGATGAAGCTCAATCCCATGAAGTATGCCTTTTTACCTCAAGAAAATTCTTGGAGCTCATGGTGTTGCAGTATGGGATCGTGGCAAATCTACAAAAGATCCAAGCTATCCTTTAGATGAAGCATCTAACCTCGAAAAGGGACGTGCAACACCTCATAGGAAGGATAGCTGCCCTTAGCCGCTTCATCTTGAAGTCGGTCGAAAAGTGTCTCCATTTCTTCAAAGCTTTGCACCAAACAAAGAACTTCGACTGGATGGACGAATGTTGAGTTGCATTTGAGAACCTCAAAAGCTAACTCAGATCACCCCCACTGCTATCCAAACAAAATTTAGGTGAAATCCTATACCTATATTCTCACCTTTTATAGTGAGTTTGATGTTTATCTAGGAAGAAGGAAAGCCCATAAGCTAATCTACTATATGAGCAAGGTACTACGGGATGTTGAGACTAAGTACTCTAGATTGGAGAAAACTGTCCTCACCCTTATCACCCCAATGCGGTGACTTTGACCTTACTTTCAGGCTCATTCGATGGTTGTTTTGATCGACTGGCCACTGAAAGCCATCCTATAGAGGCCTGATATCTTAGGGCAAATAGTGAAGTGGATGATCGAGCTTAATGAGTTCAACATCGAGTATCGATGATGAAAGCCCAGATCTCGATAGATTTTATTGTCGAAAATACCATCCCTAAGGAGGAAATAACCTCGAAAGCATCCAAAAAAAAAGTCGATAAATCCTAGTAAATCTTACACATAAATGGAGCTTTTTACTCTCAAGGTAGTAGAGTTGGGCTCATCCTTACCAGCCTCGATGGGGTTGTGACCAAACACACATTATGGCTCAATTTCAACACCTCTAATAACACAACTGAGTATAAGATGCTAATCGCTAGTCTCAATATTGCCAAGGAGCTCAGAATGGAATGACTTAGAGCCTTCATTGACTTTCAATTAGTTGTCAGTTATGTCCAAGGGGAATATGAAGCTCGAGAGCTAATGATGATTAGATATTTGTGAAGACTTAAGGAGTTATCCTCGACTTTCAAAAAAATTAAAATTCGATAGATACCGAGGACTGAAAACATTCAGATAGATATGCTATCCCAACTAGTCACTTTGGGACACATTGAGCTCAATTGAAGAATTCTCCTTGAGCTCTTGTAAAAGCCCAGCATCGAAGAGCCGTCGATAATTATGCAAGTCGATCATGAGCCAAGCTGGATGGACCTACTTATGAGTTACCTCATTAATGGTGTCCTCCTAGCAAACCCCATCAAAGTTGGGAGAATTAAGCGGTAGGCCTCTGGTATATTCTCCTTGAGGAAAAGCTGTACGAAAGATCATACTCACTCTCCTTACTCATATGCCTTTGATCCTTTAAAGCTGATTATGCTCTTCGGGAGGTACATGAGAAAATCTATAGGAATCACCTATGGGGTAGATCATTAGCCTACAAAATACTCCGATGGAGTATTACTAATGAAAACTACAATAAGATGCCACCAAGCTTGTTAGAATATGTGATCAATGCCAAAGGTATGCTAATATTCAACAATGGCCTTCAACCGATCTCATGCTAAACTTCATAGATGGAGTAGGAGGATGAGGACTGATCTTCCACAAAAATAATAGGAGGGCTATTAGTTGTATAACATCGACCACCATATTGAGAACTAAAATGTCTAGCAAAAAGGGGTCTAGATCTAGTAGTAGGAGGTCTAGGTCTTGTAGTAGAGGATCCAGTAGTAAAAGATCAACAAAAGATAGTCTAGCTGATGGTTGAGTAAAAAAAGAAGGCTGAGTAAAGGAAGAGAACTGTGAGTTGGTCGGGGGAACAACTACTACACTGTACTCTTATATTTTTTAAATCTCCCTTATAACAATCTCTATATTGGTCATCCTTTAAATCAAATGATTTATCAGAATCCAGGTATTCATCAGGTTTTGTAGAGACTTGTCTGCACAGGGGTTGGGCAAGGTTCGGGATTAGATTTGGGGATTAGAGTGATTATGCTAGATTTAACAAGGCTCGACAATCCAATTTCACTTTCTTCATGTGTCTAATTTGTTGGAGTTTTAATTTGAAATGAATTCAAATTTTTTAAAAGTAATAATAAAAATATTATCTCCTAAATTTTAATTAGTATAACTACTTTAAAACTCTCTTTATCGGATGCCTCTTTTTAAAGAATTATGAGTCTTTGGAATAGAATGTTAGTTTCGGAAGAAATATGATGCTTTCAAACCATAATATCTCCTAAAAAATGTGGTGCGTCTTAAGTCACCCAAACATTGAATTTGATTGTTATGGGATTATTAAAAATAATATTCAATCTCTTCTTCTCTTTACTCATGCCTTGGCCCAAAGCCTAAATCGAGCTAGCAACAGATAGCCGCATGTCCTTAGGGTTTGATCCCATAAGACATGCAAGGCCTACCTTTCTCTCAAATATTTACATCATTTTAACTTCATGCAATAGTAGAAAACCATAATGAATTAATCCAAGAATAATATATAATTATTTAATAAAAATGAGAAAATCTAATCAATCTCTTTATAAAACTGTATAAAGCTTCTAAATCTTAAGCTCCTCACTATTCGAACCCAAGCTCCATCTATTCTGCAGCATCTTAAAGAAAAAGATATAATAAGCTTTATGAGCCCAGTAAGTTACCATAACTTCTAAATCATTTAAATATTTATATTAAAAAATAATTCTTAATTTCATAATTTTTCATAAAAATATTTCAAATGAGTATAAAAGCGTGCCATAGCAATCAATATAGATTTCAAAATATGTACTTTATTCAAAATAAATTTTCAATCATGCAAAGCTTGGCCCTCCACTCTTACTCTCCTAGTTCCCCTGGCTATGGCCACAATCCATCCATGGCTAGCTTCCAAAGAGATTAGATCCTAACTATAACATACCATCTATCGATCATACATCAATGATAGCCCCATTGGAGATCCAAAAGAAAATCTAGCTCTAATATCATATGGAGAAATGTCCTCCTATCAACATGCGCCAGTGATTTGTCCCATCTAATTAGGCTTGAAAGAAAAACTAGTACCTAATTACAACACATCATCTACCGGTGTATGCTAGTGATAGCCCTACTAGAGGTCTGAAAGGCAACTAAATCCTAAATCTGTATGATCATAGTCAGACTAGAGAGTAGTAGACCGACACACAATAAATTTTGATGCAAAAAAAATGTAATTCATTTTTTCATTAAAACATGCATATTCGATCACATATTTCACGAATCATTTTCATCTAGAGCATATAAGATAATTAATTTAGAAAAAAATATTATAGCAATAGATAAATATAGAAATTAAATCTTATATATGATAAAAATATATTAGGGGTAGAGGTAACTTATAACTTCTTATCCTAGATTTTCATGATACTTTACCAACTAGGAGTATTAATCAAAATCTAAAATAATTAAATACCATTATTAGGCTTCAAAGCAGAAGATATTCTGATTTACATCATCAAATCTAATCTAACTTCTAAGGGTCTCGATCTTCCCTTGGATCTAAGTATTTATTAAATATAAATACCTAGGTGGAGATCATGATTATCTTTATGTGATAAATTTGGCCATGTTCAAATCCCCTCGCTATCTGCATCTGCAATTCTACTTGATCAATTCAAAATCCCTAAGTTAGATCAAATTTTATGGTTTAAAGAGATGTTAGAAATTTAGGCTTAATTCGAGTTAATTGAAATAGAGGAGAGAGAAAGGGGGAGAGAGAGAGGATGAGTGTGACTTAGGTAAGATTATAGTCAGGATTTGATCCATCAATGATCATGACCTCTAGTATAAGAATCAAATGAGAGAGAATACTCAAAATTTATAGGAATTAATAATTAAGAAAAAAAATAAGAAAAGGAAGAAAAATAGAAGAAATAAGAAGAAATTAAAAAAAAAAAGAGAAGGAATAGAGGAAAGGGAAGGGAAGAGGAGAGAATAGGGTGGAGAGGGGCCTGGCGGTTGGTGGCTGGGAAGGTCGAAGTGATCACTAGCCGGCTAAGATAGCCACCAGCAGTGGTAGCTAAGAGGGATGGCCAAACCAAAGAAAACACCCAAAACTAGATGTTTGATCAGCTAGAAATGGGGGAAATTGGACTCCAATTAAGAAAAATAGAGAAGGGTGAGGAAAGAAGACTCATTGGGAATGGCAAAGGCCATCAAATCTTGATCTTGATGGAAAAGTGGTGATGGATCTTAGATTAAAAAAAATAGGATAAGAGAGAGAGAAGTGGAGGTTTTGAGTGGTTGGGCTTGGGCTAAGGTGGCTCATCGACCGTTGGAGAGGAGGAGCAAGGGAGGGAAGAGGAGGGAGAGGGCTCAGTGATGCCGATCACAAAGGAAGAGGGATTTAAATAAGAACGACCATGAATAGATAAGGTCAGCCTAACACCAATTATTCGCCAGTTGCATTAGCCCTCTAACAGCCTTCGTGGTTCGACTGTCTCACAATGCTTACACCGACCCCCATTCGGTGGCCTTAACACACCAACAAAAGTGCTCGGGACGAGGATCGAGATTCCCTTATTCCAAACATGATCCCCCCTCTTCTTCTTTTTTTTGATTTTTCATCTGAAGTCGAATCTATGGACTTCAGTCCAAAATGGGTCTAGAAAAAATTTTATTTTCAAAATTTGAGAATTAATCTAGGTCAAGTTAATGGTGCTAACTCAAAAGTCACATTCACCTCCTTTACTAGTGCTTGATAATTTTTTTTAAACTGAATATATAATGACATCATTCAAGTGCCTCCAAGCAATATGACCCCTTGGATCAATCACAATGCTCATGCATATTTCTATATCGAAGCACAAACTCTTCCCAGGAATGCTTTACAACTTGGTACCTTTATGCCAACCTAGGATTTGTCTCTTAAGTAAAATATAATTCAAAATCTCATCTCTCCTTAATTAAAATCAGCAAGATAACCATATTTGAATTAATTAACAAAAACTTTTTATCACATTTATGATTAAGATATAGATTAACAAGATTATTACTAAATAAGTGATTGAGGGTCTAAGATCGAAATCATCATCATGACATAAATGCATGTCTATTCAAGATTGGACCGGGATCAATTGGATGTAGAAATCTCATAGCAAGATTGATTATTAAAATTAATCATATTTGAATTAGAGCTTGAAATAAATTTGGCACAATCCTATGGTGAAATTTCAATTCCATAAAAAATAACGACCCATCTTGATTAGAGTCGAATTATCAGGAGGCTAAGAAGGTGATTGTGATTACATAGTGATGGCTTAGATAATAAGATTCTATCTTAAAGTATGAAAATGATCAACATTGAATCATGAAGACAAGTATGAGAAAAAATAAGGTACTTGATAGCATGAGTTGAGAATACATGGAGAGAGCAAACAATGCATGATTGATTTCGATACTTAACAAATTAGATCAGTAATCAAGTAACCCTAGATATGATATGTTCAAAGTTTTTCTCAGTGTAGTTCACAATCATTGAACCTATTCAAGAGAATAACATAGCCACATCATGATTAGCCTAAGAATCAAATTCTCTTTTATTGGAAAAATCAAATCTTCTATCCTAAAATATTTCAAACTATAATCAATATTTTGATTAATTTTTAAATGACTCAATCCACCATACTTTTACTGTGCAACTATAATCAATATCCTCTAAAATTTCTTAAAAAAGATCCTAGATCAAAATTTTATAAAATCTAGTTAAAGATTTTGTCCTTACTTTTCAAGTATATTAGATTATGATTATCCCTTGAGATAATTGTCGTGTTTGTACCATTGTATGATCAAGATATTAAATTTTAAATTCAATTTAAGTTAAGCCAACTCTAGATTGATAATTTAATTAAATAGTTTATAATCAATCTCTCTCCCCTTTGAGAAAATCAACTCTATATTTCAATAATCAACACTTTAAAATCTTTTCTTCTTCTTTTAGATCAAACTCATTTAAGCCTTTTAAAATTATTTTATAAAATTTTGCTGACAATCGCATTAGTAATAGAAAATCCATGATCAACTTATAAATCCAATATTTGACTTCCAACTAATTTTATGAAAATCTTGTAACTTGGTTTCTAGGCTCTTATAATTTCACCATGAGATTAATTTTATCAATTAGAAAAATATTTCTATTTCCTGTATCACTAGGGTAATAGTGAAACTAGTTTACTTTAGCTTAGAGGATTCACTCAAGATATCAATTAAAAAAATTATTTATAATAATTATTCATTATTTTTAATTATCTTTATTCTATTTTATTTTCTTAATAAGGAAACTAAATTCTTCAAATTTTCCATAAATCTAGATCATATCCAAAATCTATTACTTTTTTTTTGGGTAATCCATAATAACTTTCGATCAAATTAAAATTGCTAACACATTCCACTATCATATCAAGATTAGATTAAATGATAACAAAAAATAATAAAACTCAAAATATACCTCTGTATGTCAATTGTTTAGCCCTTGATGACATTTCTCTTAAACTAGACTTTATGCACTTAACCAGAATTTTAACAATATCAATCTACTATGTTTATCCTAAGCAAAGTCCTAAGGACCTCAATTTATATCCACAAAAAATAGATATTATTTTGAGATATCAATCAAAATCAATTTATAATATATTATTCTAGCTAGTATCAGCAATTATTTTGAGATATCAATCAAAATCCTAAGTTCTATGTCCCACTCTCATTACTAATCTAAACTCTTGAACCTAAGCTCTGATACCATTTTATCTATCACACCTTGGCCCAAAGCCCGAGTTGAGCATATAACAGATGGTCGCACGTCCTTAAGGTTTGATCTTATAGAACATGTAAGGTTTGCCTTTTCCTTCAAATATTTACATCATTTTAACTTTAAAAAATGGTAAAAAACCCTAGATATTAATTCAAGAATAATATATAATTATTTAATAATAATGAAAAAAAAATCTAATCAATCTTTCTAAAAAACTATACAAGTCTTCTAAACCTTAATCTCCTCACTGCTCGAACCCAAGCTCCGTCTATTCTGTACCATCTAAAAAAAAAGTTGTAATGAGCTTTACAAGCCCAGTAAGTTACTAGATCCTCTAAATCATTTAAATATTTATATAAAAAATAATTTTTAATTTTATAATTTTTTATAAAAATATTTTAAATGAGTATAAAAGCATGCCATATCAATCAACATAGATTTCAAAATATATATTTTACTTGAAATAAATTTTCTAATCATCCAAAGGTTGGCCTTCCACTCTCACTCTCCTAGTCCCTTGACTATAGTCATGATCAACCTGTAGTTAGCCTTGAAAGAAACTAAATCCTAACTACAATATGCCGTCTATTGATCATGCACTAGTAGATGCCTGCAAGAAAATCTAGCTCCAATATCACATAGAAAAATATACTTTTATTAGCATGCGCCAATGATTACTCTCATCTAACTAGAGCTGAAAGAAAAACTAGTCTTAATTATAACATGCCATCCATCGGTATGTGCCAGTGATCATCCCACTGAAGGCCTAAAAAGCAACTAGATCATGAATCCATGTACTCATTGTCAGACTAGAGAGTAGTGGACCAACACACAACATATTTTGATGCAAAAAAATAATTTAATTTTCATAAAAACATGCATATTCGATCAAATATTACACGAATTATTTTCATCTAGAGCACATAAGATACTTAATTTAGATAAAATATCATAGCAATAGATAAATGTAGAAATTAAAACTCATACACGATAAAAATACATTAGGGGTAGAGATAACTTACAACTTTGGATCCTAGATTTTTATGATACTTCACCAACCAGGAGTATTAACCAAAACCTATAATAATTAAATATCCTTATTAGGCTTCTAAGTAAAAGATATTCTGATTTACATCATCGAATCAAATCTAATATCCAAGGGTCTCAACCATCCCTAGGATCTAAATATTTGTCAAATATAGATATCTAGGTGGAGATCATGGTTACCTTTATGTGATGGATTTGGCCATGATCAAATTTTCTCGCTATCTAGATCTATGATTCTACCTCATCAATTCAAAATCCCTAAGTTAGATCTAATTTCATAGTTTAAAGAAAAGGTGAAAATTTAGGCCTTAATTCGAAGCAATAGAAATAGAGAAGAGAGAGAGAGTGAGAGTGTGAGTTGGGTAAGATCAGAGTCGAGGTTTGATCCATTAATGATTATGACATCCGATGTAAGAATTAGATGATAGAGAATAATCAAAATTTATAGGAGTTAATAATTAAGAAAAAAATAAGAAGGAAAGGAAGAAAAATAGAAGAAATAAGAAGAAATTGAAAATAAGGGAAAGAATAGAGGGAAACGAAAGGGAAGAGGAGAGAAGAGGGAGGGGGCCTGGCAGTCGATGACTGGGGAGGTCAGAGTGGTCACTAGCTAGCTAAGGTAGCTGACGGTGACAACAGCTAAGAAGAGTGACTGAACCAAGAAAAACACCTAGAATCGGGTGTTTAATCGGCTAGAAATAGGAAAAATCAAACTCCAATCAAGAGAAATAAAGAAGGGTGAGGGAAGACGACTCATCAGCAATAGCAATGGCCATCAAATCTTGATCGAAGGTGGCAATTTTTTGATAAAAAAGTGGTGATGGATCTTGAAACTAGAAAATGGGGCAAGAGAGAGGGAAGTGGGGGTTTTAGGCAACCAAGCTTGGGTTAAGATAGCTCGTCAACTGCCAGAGAGGAGGAGCAAGGGACAGACAAGGAGGGAGAGGGCTCAGTGATATCGATCATAGGGGAGGAGGGATTTAAATAAGAACGACCATGGAAAGATAAGGCTAGACTAATGTCAGCTATTCACTAGTTGCACTAGCCCTCTAACGGCCTCTGTGATTCGACCACCTCACGGTGATTGCATCGGCTACTGTTCGATGGCTTTAACCCACTGGCAAAGGTGCTCAAGATAGGGATAGGGTTCCCTTTTTCATTTGAAGTTGGTTGGGTCCATGGACTTCAGTCCAAAATGAGCCTAGTTGGGCTAGGTTTCACATCTTTCCTCTTTCTTCTTTTTCAATTCCTTTCTTTTTGAGGGCATTTGAATGAAATCATTTAGGTCAAGCCTCCTTACCAATCATACTTATTAAAGGAGGATCGAACTAAGTTGGGTTGTTGTGCCTTGAGGAGAGGACCACCACAAACCTACACGTAAGAGGCTAATCATGTTCTGAGGGTGGTGTTTTCACGCATCTCAATCCAAACAAAATAGTTTCAATCTTCTATTTTGTTTTAAATAATTTGTTTCTTTATAATACTATCTAAAAATTGATAAAATAATAGCAATTATCTAGGCAAGTTGATTATTTTCTAACAGTCAAAGATGAGTGACCTTATCAATGACAAAGTAAATTTGGAAAGATTGAGTTATAGTTTTAATAAGTTCAAATAGAAAATCTGTAGAGTATTGTTAGATCACAAATATCCTTGGAGAACTTATTTATATGATAATTATCGTATACGCTATAACTAGAGGTTTGGCCTAACCCTAATATAATTCTTAGAAAAATTTAAGGTATTAAGCAAAAGGTCTTTGAATAGTGCAGATAGCATAAAGATCCTTTTAGTCCATACTGTGTGTATGATAAGTTGATGTTTGAGTTAACAAATCTAGTTCAAAATTTAATCCACTATGGTTCTTTCAAATAGATACTATCAATGTACTAATTGAGATTCAAGTCTATAGAATACCTTATCTCTTGCATAGTATAAAAAACCCTGATATTCTTCTTTATGATTTTAAATCTTTTATGGGGGATTGTTGGAGTTTTAATTTGAGAAGGATTTAAATTTAAAATAATAATAATAATAACTTTATCCTCTAAATTTTTGTTGGTATAAATGCTTTAAAGCTCTTTTTGCCAGATGCTTTTATCTAGAGAATTGTGACTCTTCAAAAGAGAATATTAATTTTCAAAAGAATACATTTTTTCCAATATATCATATCTCCTTGAAACTATGGTGCCGCCTTGGTCACCTAGACAAAGTCTATAAATAAGCTCTAGATCCAACTATTCTGAGATTATTAAAAATATTATCCAATCTCTTCTTCTCTCTATTCACTAATGCTCTATCCTGTCGAGAGATTCATCTTTTTGTTTTTTAAGATGGATCTTTTAGCATTGCCTCTTTTTCCTTTTTGGTCATCCAAAGAAAGTTATTTGGATCAAGCTTCCCCAGTAATCATGCTCGTTAGAGGAGGATTGGAATGAGCCAGATTGTTGTACCTTAGGGATGGGATCACCATAGACCCGCACATAGGAAGCAAACCATATTCTTATGGTATTGTTCTTACACATGCCTCGATCTAGGCAAGCTCTTTTCAATTTTTTGTTTAAGAAGTTCATTTCTTATATAATCTTGATTTAAAGTCATAATAACAATAACATTATAATTTCCAGATAAGATTATTTTTAACATAATTTTCAACTTTTGACAACTATATAAAATATATATAATTATTTTTCCAAAAAGAGGATAGTTATTTTAATAATCTAAATGTGCTACAAATTTTATTTTATTTCTATTGGTTGAGCGGGAATGAGCTACCTATTGGAAAATGTATTCTAAAGTTAATTATCTAAGTAGTGGATGATTGAAATTAGTATATAAATTATATAATAATAATAGTTATTTGGCTGGTCCATCATAGAAGTTCTATCTTCCTTAAATGAACTTCTAAATTATGATGAAGTCCTTAGAACCATAATAAATTAATGAAATAGGATTTATCGGATGGTTCTTAAATTATTCACGATCAAATGATGAGTTATTAATAAGGATGATAACTTATCGAGTGTAGATCGCTGTATGCCATATGCATTGGTTGTCCTCATAATCAAGTGGTATGAAGATACTGGTATGGCATCTAGGTGAAATATAGGAGTACATCTGCATTGAACATAACCAATGTAGCACTCAACTATCAAGAGTAGTTAGCTAAGGCCAATGGATATAAGTGTCCCTTCGATCTGAGATCACCACGATAACTTACAAGCAACTCATTATACTTTGGTGCTGGATTGCTTGTATTTTTAATATAGGTTCGAAAGATTTTTAGGTATAGTCAAGTACTTGTAAAGTTGGTGTGTGAGTCAAGATGGGATTGACCACACCTAATTAGCTTCAAGAAGAGAATGTCTCATTGTATTTTAATTTAGTAAAATCTAGGCCTGAGTAATCCTTGTGAGGAGTCACGAAATTTGCAAAATTTTGAGATACAATAGAGATGACTTGTATGAGTGTTGATAGTGTACTCGAAGTCGTCTTAAACATTATTGATCATAGGGATGAATTATATGATAACCATGGGCTAGGATTCTAAGAATGTTGCTTTGCATACATTCGACCTATCCGGACGTCGAAAACTATTGCTAGATGGTTACTTCGATTGATACAAAAATTAATTTCTATACTACCAACTTAGGTTGAACCTATAGGATTACAAACATTAGAGATTGTAACTTAATCAAATAATTAATCGATGATTGAGAATCATTTTAAGATCAAACATTCAATGCGATTGATGTTTGATCTAATGCAAGTATTGCAGGAGGATCGATTAGCAATTAGATTGCTAATTGGCTCAATTTGATTAAACAATTAGGTTGAGATCAAGTTTAATTAAATTAGATTCAATTAAAATTAGTTTGAACTTAATTAGATTAAGTTTAATTGATTTATTGGATAAGCCAATTGTAAGAAAAAAATAATTTTTAGTTGGACTAGAATTTGAGTGCACCTAATTTCTAATTGAGTTAGGATTTAAATTAGATTTAAATATAATTTAAATTAAATTTAATTAGATTTTTAGTTGGACTACGATCATCCATAATTAGGCTTGTACTAATCATATTTTAATTAGATTAAAAATTAGTTTGACCTAGTTAATACATGAGAATCCTAGTTAGACTAGGATTCCTTGTTTCCTTCCTTGCGCAAATAATCTCCAACACCCACTTAATTTTATTTCTAGATCTTTTCTATGATTTTCACACACAAGATTGATTTCCCATGCTCTATATCTAGTTTAATTTAAATCAAATATAATTTGGTCATTATGGAAAGTAATTTGGGTTTGTATCCTTTTGAATGAGTCCCAATTAACCAAAACACCACCTTCCTATTTGCGCCATGCTTTCCATGGCATTTATTTTTTTGTGTGCCTATTTTTTAGGAATTTTTCATGGTTTTTACCTTCCTTTGGTCATTGGCTTCAGGTTGTTCATGCAAAAAATAAATGAGGGTGGCGTCCAAGAGTTGGACGCCACCAAGACTCCTTGGAAGACTAGGTTTTGACCTAGTCTTCCTAATAAATAGGGCGCCTCCTATTTTTTTGGGGTGAACGTGATATCCTTGGGTTTCTCCATGAAAATTCAAAAGAAAAAAGAGGAGGAAGCATGGGAAATTAAGGGGCCAAGTTTCTTGGAAGAGACTCTTCAATTAGGATATCAAAAGTTAATGTCTTGTAGAGACAAAGGTAAGAGAAGATTGTCTTCTCTTATAGTTTTCTTTCAAATTTTTTTCTTTCTGATTTCATATAATTTTTATGTAATAAAAATTTGAGAGAAAAAGGTAGAGAGCATGGTGGATCAATGCTCCAAGAAGTTGGGGCATGGTGTTTTGATTTGGACTTGATTTGATCTTGTCCTAATGGAAGAAGAAGAAGAGAAGAAGATCTTCTCTTAGAATTTTTTTGAGAATCCTTCTTTTCCATCTTTTGTGAGATTTTTATCATCAGTAAAATCAGAGAGAGAGAGAGAGGCCTATAGAGCATGGAAAATGATTAAGGAGAAGGTCTCCTCTTGTCCTGGCATGGGGATGCATTCAGGACATCAAAGGTTGATGTGCTGAAAGAGATGATCAATCTTCTCTTAGGATAGTTTTTTGTATATTTTATTTTCTGATTTTTGGAAGATCCAAGAGTTGGATTTCTTCCTCAATCCTCCATGTATTCTTCATCTCTTAGAGAATCTAAGAGATTTGAAGAATACCTATTTGATTAACCATCGGAGGGATCCGCAAGAAGCTAGCACTTCGAACGGATCTTCGTTCGATAAACCTTCGATTTTGTTGCAGCCTCATGTGGATCATCTATAGAGGTCGGATGCATGTACCGATCTAAAGGCAACAACAAAAATCAACCATGAAGTTCTCAACCCATGCGAGGTAAGAGATTTGATCTCTTCGCTCACCTAGATATGATCTAGGTTTTAGATCTAGAATCATTCTAGATCTAGGATATTAATTTAATCAATATCAAATACTTTTATTTTCAGATTTAAAATACATTATGACATGTTATAGATCCTAGATGTAGGGTTTAGTAATTAGATTACATATATTTATAGATTAAATGATTTAATCTGCATGTTCCACTGCGTTATATTTCAAATTTTTTTTTTTAAATTTATGCATGAAACCCTACATATTTTTCATCAGTGGTATCAAAGCATCCAGGTTCTTTTGTAACATATTCATATATGCTTAAGGATAAATATAAAAATTAAAATTAATTAAAGATCGCATATACTGTCATAAGGTTGTCTTATTGTAAGGTTAATCCCTTACAATGAAAAGGTTGTCCTAGTATGTGCTGATTTGAATGTGAATCATGAACTAGTTAGATTAGATCTAAAAAATTTATGATTTAATTTTTTAATTTTAAATATAAAATTAAATAGATGTTAGATCTATTTTAGATTATTTAGATTAGATCTAAATAATATCAGATTGTACATACTGCTATAAGATTGTCTTGCTGTAAGGTTTACCCCTTATAGTGGAAAGGTTGTCCTAGTATATGCTGATCCAAATAACCTAAATCATAAAAATATTAGATAAGATCTAAAATAATTTATGATTAATTTTTAAATTTTAAATCTAATTTTAAATAATTTATGATTCGATCCATATGATGTGTTTTATATTTAGATCTAGATCCTATTGTTATATATGTTGATATGTATCTTTTATTTTGAATCTAGAATGTATGTGATATATTTATTTTATAGAATTTAAATTAAAAATTTACTTTTACAAAATTCTAGATTCAAAATTTTAGGATATGATCGAAATATTAAAATAAATCAGATCTAAAACCATATATTGAATATGATTCAATATAAACTGTTTATAATTTGAAAATATTTCAAATGATCAAATCAGAAATTAGTTCTGAGATTTCATAAACCTAAACCCATAAGCTTTGAACTTAATTGAGAATTAAGTGATTGTCTAGGATCTAGGTTTGTGATTTAAAGATCCTAAGATAATTTTATAAAATATAGATTAATGGGTAATGGGTTAGCTTTGATCAGGTTCTTAATTGGGTTAGACCTAGGGTTAGATTAAATATGGACTTAATTAAGAAATTGATCAAATCTAATTAACAGTTAATTAGGATTAGATCATTTCTATAGATCACTTCAATAGTTGTAGTTGATCAAAGTCCATACATCTAATAAATGGATACTGATCGTAGCTCAATGGTCGAGCCTGAGTCTTTAGGTAAACCAAATCAAAATTGATTAATCAATTGATATCTAAGGTAAGTCTGGCATCCCAGATCGGTGGTTTTTAATCGGCAACCTGCTTATCTGGCCATTTTTGATGATATCTAAGGCAACCCTTGGCAGATCCTTCCATCGATCTCACTTATCTGGCCAATATGGTTAATCAGGTTTTGATTAGGTTACTCATTGATTCGATCTAACCTATGTCATATAGAAAATCAGTGAGACTGATTTTATTCAGTAAGACTGATCTAGGTATCCATAGACTAAAATTGATTCTAGTCCTTATCGATGACTTGAGAAGTCAATGGGAGGACTTGACTTGGTGAAGTCAGTGAGAGCAAATTAATCCATATCCTTTCTATCATTAAATTATTAATAATTTAAATTCTCTAAAATTATTAGATTCTTAAAATGATAAAGTTATGAACATAACTGAGTCATAGCCTCTCACTAAGTTGGATGATAATGGATCCATTAACTCAATAATCATTGGAGGTCCAAAGGCCTGGTGCTTATTGACTAATAAAATTATTATTCATAATATGATAACTTAAAAGTACCTCTCTAATAATGGTTAGGTTGGCCAACTAAAGTTGGACCTAATCATTCATTAGTTAGATGTACTAAGTATAGTCATATTAATGGTTGGACCTAACCAGATCCTTACAGTGGAGGCCAAAGTCTACTGATTAAGTTTCTAAGATAAAATTAAATTACTAAAAATTATTTAAAAAAATAATTAGTTATGAACCTATCCTTAGATGTACATGGGTTGACCAACCAAAATTTGAATCATGTGCAGTCTATTTGGATTCTAGTACCTACTAGAAAATTAAAGTAATTTTTTGAATTGGAGGTAGAGGCTACCAATTTGAATAAAATAGTGGAAGAATCTTAAGACTAAAGTTCAAGTCTCTAGGCTTAATATAATTCATATATTTAGGTCTATGTTCTCTCATAGAATAAGGCTAAACCCTAATTGCTCCAATCATTGTTAAACAATGATAACTTCGATAATTAGTATCGAAAGTTAAAATTAGTTCAATAGTATGAATTGGTTTGTATGGGAACTTCTAAGCCCAGTTAAAATAATTAGTCCAAAATTGACCCAAATCAGGCATAGTGCTTCTACTATTTAAAAGTTGGATCATAGGAAAAAGAATTGCCTTGCTTTCCTTAACCATAACAGATGGAACAAGAGAAAGGAGTAAGAGTTGCTCATTAAAGATGTTATATGATATCACCTTAAAATTTTTCTATATATAATTCTACTACCTGGGTATTAGATACCAGTGGTCTTATGTAATTTATTGTAAGAACTATTGAAAAGTGGAATGTTTGAAAATGGTGAGAGATATCTGAACATTAGGGATGAAAGTCATGTTCCAATCCTAACTTTAGAAATTGTCAAGCTTATTTTCAAAAGATGTTATTTTGAGTGATTATCACCATTATCCATCATTTATGATAAATGTGATCTCTATTGACCTTTTGAATAGAGATGGTTGTCATTTATCAATAAAGAGGATTATTGTGATATTATTATGAATAATATTATAATAATACATGGTCAATAAAAAATGATATTTAATATTTAAATAGCCTATTAAGTGTAATGTACATATTTAATAAACATCCAAGTTAGATTATGTCATGGATGTCTATCTTTGGCATTATAGGCTTAGTCATCTTGACAAAAATAAGATAAACATGTTAGCTTGAGAGAAAAATCTCGACATCAATGATTGTAAATTATTGATAACCTGTGAGTCTTATCTTTTTGGAAGGATGACAAAGTCCTCTTTTATTGAAAAAGGTGAAGGAGCTGATAAAGTTCTAAGTCTTATACATAGTGATGTATATGGACCTATGAACTTAAGTACCAAAGAAAGATATTAATATTTCATTACCGATGACCTATCTTGGTATGGATATGTCTAGCTTGAATCATTTGAAATGTTCAAATGATTCAATAATAAAATTAAAGAATAAACTAAAAATGGTAGTGAAACTCTTCGATCAAATTGAAGAGGCGAATACTTATCCAGTGAGTTTGTGATATATCTAGGAGAGAATAGGATTCTCTCTCAGTAGATTTCTTTTTGGAACATAGTTTATCTACAAGAAGAAGTTGAACTTTGTTAGACATGGTTCAATCCACAATAGGGTTTACTTGTCTGCCTATTTCAGGGTTGTGCTCTTATGACTACTAGTTTTATTTTGAATATATACCGAGTAAATCTATTATAAATATCCATATAGGATATGGATTGGACGTAGACCTAGACTCTTCCACCTTCGAGTTTAGGATTGATCGGCCTATGTCATAAGTTTGCATATAGATAAACTTGGATCTTGGTCTAATAGGTGTTTAAGGATTAATAATTCTACCATGCTGAAAAACATAAGATGTTCGTCAGCAGTAGGGCATTCCTTTTAGAAAGAAGTTTCTTAGAGAAGAAATTGATGCCTTCAAGTTAAACTTGAAAAAGTTTGATTGGAAGAAAAGAATCGACATAATCTAGTAAACCTATAGAATTGGATTTGATTAGATCAAACCTGGAGCCCATTCAAATGGCACCCTTAAGAAGCTTCGGTAAAGTACCGTATTAGCTGAATAGATACTTCAATATCTAGGTCCGAGATGGTGATCCTGTTGAGCTCGATGAGAAGAACAAGGATCCGATCACCTATATATAAGGATGCAATGTAGTGGTCTGACTGTGAGAAGTGGCTTGGAGTCACATAATCTAAATTGAAGTCCATGAAAATCAATAGTGTATGGACACTGGATGATTCACCTAAAGGGATAAAATCCATTGGGTATGAATGAATTTTCAAAAAGATCAGAGTAGCATAGATGGAAAGGTAAAGACCTATAAAGCCTGTTTGGCTATTATCTCAGTTTTGAATCATACATTTTGAACATATGTTTTTGTTATGAACAAAGATAAATCCTGCATTTGTAAGTGGGCAAAATCTTTTGTAGTGTTATTCCTTGTGTTATCTGTGGATAAAATTTTTTTAATCAAAAATGATATTCCAATATTGCAAGGAATAAAGATTTAGCTGTCATCTAATTTTTTTTATGTTCAAAATCAGATATGGCATACTCACTAATGTAGTGAGTAGATACCAGTTTGATCTAAGTATGAACCACTGGAAGATTGTATGGACAATCCCTAAGTATTTAAAAAATACTAAGATCCAGTGACTCAAATATGAAAATACTGATTTAATATGTGGATGTTTTAATTTCAGTCAGAATAAGATGACAACAAGAAAGTATCAAATCATATCCTAATTGTAGAAACAATCTACTAAAAAGATTCCAAGCAGGATACTTTAGCCTATTCAGTTAGTGATGTAGAGTACATTGTAGCATATGATGTTGCCATGTAAGCTGTGTAGTTACTGAGGTTCATTAGTAGGTTGGGAGTGGCACCCTTCACTGATAGTCCAGTCCTATCATAGCACTGGAGCCATAGCTCAGGCTAAAAAATCAAAGGATTAGTATATTCTATATCGCTATCACCTTTGATTTTAGATCAGAATGATGTCGATCTTTAGAAGATCGATGAAAAAGGAGAACTTGACTGACCTATTTGCTAAGGCCTCAGAACTAAGAATTTCTACGAACTCAAGTAGAAGATAGAATATTTGATATCATTCTGATTGGATTTAGTTCAAGTGGGAGTTGTTGGAAAATGTGTCCTAAAGCTAATTATCTAAGTAGTAGATGATTAAAATTAGTATATAAATTATCTAATAATAATAATTATTTGGCTGGTTCATCATAGAAGTTCTATCTATCTTAAATGAACTTCTAAATTATGATGAAGTCCTTAGAATTATAATCAATCGATAAAGAAGAATTTATCGAATGGTTCATAAATTATTCACGATCAAATGATAAATTATTAATAAGGATGATAACTTATCGAGTGTAGGTCGCTGTATACTATATGCATTGATTGTTCTCATAACCAAGTGGTGTGGAGATACTGGTATGACATCCAAGTGAGATATAGGAGTACATCTGTACTGAACGTGATCAATGTAGCACTCTACTATCAAGAATAGCTAGCTAAGGCCAATGGATATAAGTGTCCCTCTGATCTAAGATCATTATGGTGACTTGCAAGCAACTCACTATATTTTGGTTCCGGACTGTCTGTATTTCTAATATAGATTTGAAAGATTTTTGGGTATAGTCAAGTATTTGTGAAGTCGATGTGTGAGTCAAGATGGGATTGACCACTCTTGATTAGCTTCAGAAAGAGAATATCTCATTGTGTTTCAATTTAGCAAAACCTAGGCCTGGATAATCCTCGTAAGGAGTCATGAAATTTGCAAAATTTTGAGATACAATAGAGATGACTTGTATGAGTATTGACAGCGTACTCAAAGTCGTCTTGAGCATTATTGATCATAGGATAAATTATATGGTAACCATGAGCTAGGATTCTAATAATGTTGCTTTGCATATATTCGACCTATCCGACCGTCAGAAATCATTGCTAGATGGTTACTTCGATTGGTACAGGAATTGATTTCTATGCTATCAGCTTAGGTTTGAATCTATAGGGTCATACACATTAGAGGTTGTAACTTAATCAAATGGTTAATCGATGATTGAGAATCGTTCTGAGGTTAAACATTCAATGCGATTGATGTTTGACCTAATGCAAATATTGCAGGAGGATCGATTAGCAATTAGATTGCTAATTAGCTTAATTTGATTGAAAAATTAGATTGAGATTAAGTCTAATTGAATTAAATTTAATTAGAATTGGTTTGAACTTAATTAGATTAAGTTTAATTGGTTTATTGGATAAGCCAATTACAAGAAAAAATAATTCCTAGTTGGACTAGGATTTGAGTGCACCTAATTTCTAATTGAGTTAGAATTTAAATTAGATTTAAATATGATTTAAACTAAACTTAATTAGATTTCTAGTTGGACCAGGATCATCCATAATTGGGCTTTCACTAATCATATTTTAATTAGGTTAAAAATTGATTTGACCTAGTCAATACATGAGAATCCTAGTTAGGCTAGGATTCCTTGTTTCTTTCCTTGCGCAAATAATCTCCAATGCCCACTTAATTTTATTTTCAAATTTTTTCTATGATGTCTATGCCCAAGATTGATTTTTCATATCCCATATCTGGTTTAATTTAAATCAGATATGATTTGGTTCATTATGGAAAGTGGTTTGGGTTTGTTTTCTTTTGAATGAGTTCTAATTGACCAAAACACCTCCTTCCTATTTGTGCCATTCTTTCCACGGCATTTTTTTTTGTGTGCCTATTTTTTTAGGGATTTTTCATGGTTTTTACCTTCCTTTGGTTATTGGCTTCAGGTTGTTCATGCAAAAAATAAAGGAGGGTAGTGACCAAGAGTTGGACGCCACCAAGACTCCTTGGAAAACTAGGTTTTGACCTAGTCTTCCTAATAAATAGGGTGTCTCCTATTTTTTTGGGGTGAACGTGATATCCTTGGGTTTCTCCATGTAAATTCAAGAGAAAAAAGAGGAGGAGGCATGGGAAATTTAGGGGCCAAGTTTCTTGGAAGAGACTCTTGAATTAAGACATTAAAAGTTGATGTCTTGTAGAGACAAAGATAAGAGAAGATTGTCTTCTCTTATAGTTTTCTTTCAATTTTTTTTTCTTTCTGATTTTATGTGATCTTTATGTGATAAAAATTTGAGAGAAAGAGGTAGAGAGCATGGTGGATCAATGCTCCAAGGAGTTGGGGCGTGGTGTTTTGATTTGGACTTGATTTGATCTTGTCCTGATGAGAGAAGAAGAAGAGAAGAAGGTCTTCTCTTAGGATTTCTTTGAGAACCCTTCTTCTCCATCTTTTGTGAGATTTTTATCATCAGTAAAATCATAGAGAGAGAGAGGCTTATAGAGCATGGAAAATGATTGAGGAGAAGGTCTCCTCTTGTCCTGGCATAGGGATGCATTCAGGACATCAAAGGTTGTTGTGCTGAAAGAGAAGATCTATCTTCTCTTAGGATAGTTTTTTATACATTTTATTTTCTAATTTTTGAAAGATCCAAGAGTTGAATTTCTTTCTCAATCCTCCATATATTTTTTTATCTCTAGGAGGGTCCAAGAGATCTGAAGAATACCTATTTGATTAACCATCAGAAGGGATCCATAAGAAGCTAGCACTTCGAGCGGATCTTCGTTTGATGAACCTCTGATTTTGTTGCAGCCTCGTGTGGATTACCTATAAAGGTCGGATGCATGTGCGGCTCCAAAGATAACAACAAAAATCAACCACGAAGTTCTCGATCCATGCAAGGTAAGAGATTTGATCTCTTCTCTCACCTAGATGTGATCTAGGTTTCGGATCTAGAATCATTCTAGATCTAGCATATTGATTTAATCAATACCAAACACTTTTATTTTCAGATTTAGAATGTATTATGACATGTTATAGGTCCTAGATGTAGGGTTTAGTAATTAGATTACATACATTTGTAGATTAAATGGTTTAATCCGCATGTTCCACTGCGTTATATTTCAAAATTTTTTTTAAAATTTATGCATAAAATCCTGCATATTTTCCATCACTACCATGGTGCTAAAGTAGACCTAGGATCCTTTACAATACACCATTTGTATCATAGAGTGCTATATAGCATTTGATGGCCATCATCAGGAGATAGACGTATAGCTATCAAATGAGGTGTATCATATATGACACTTACTATATTATTTAATGGCCTTTTGATGGCGGCCATTGAATACTTTTACAAGATTATCTGTTAATTCGTGTAAAATCTAAATATATAATAAATAATTATATAGAAAATAAAACACAATAATTAATGTGGTTGGGCCTTTAGCCTATGTCCATGAGTGATAGGAAGAAATTTCACTATATCAAAACATGAAGTACTACAAAGAGTGTGCGGTAGCTCAAATAACTAAAAATGTGATTATGATATATATAGTCACCATACCCTAAAATAATGAAAAAATATCAAAATGTCCAAACGGGCCAACTAAAGTCCAAGAATAGGATGGCTGATGGTCCAAGTCTATGACTACCATCACAGACCTTATGAAAAGTCAACTTGTTGTCTGCTCAAAATAGTTAAATTGGATGATAAATCAGATGCTATCAAAATTTAAGCCACACTCAACAAATCTCTATCTTGGCTTGAATCTTATCAAGCTACAACACAAAATAATAAACTCCTTTCCATCTCTTCTACCAATGCCCTTAAGAGCCTGCTCAGCATCTCAAAACGTGAACCAAGTCCAAGCAGTGCTTGAACTTGAGAGTAGTAAGTAGCTTGATCATCATATCCACTGGATTATTTGCTATAGAAATCTTCTTCAGTGCAACAATCCCTTGTGATACAACATTCCAAATAAAGTAGTATTTGATGTCAATATGCTTAGTATTCTCATGATACATTTGATTTTTAGTTAAATGTATGGCACTCTGTCTATTACAATAAATAGTAGTTATATCCTGCTATAAGCTAAGATCACCGACCAAACCTTGCAACCAAATGGCCTTCTTCAATGCCTTAACCGCTGCCATATACTCTATTTCTATAGTAGACAAAGTAATAGTAGATTATAAAATTGCTTTTCAATTGATGGCATAACCTAAGAGAGTGAAGATATAGTCTATCAGAGACCTCCTCTTGTCCAAGTCACTTGTATAATCAGAGTCCACACAACTAAGAATACTGCTACAAGTGTCTAAACCAGATCATATACTAAACCAACATTCGTAGTGCATCTCAAATAGCAAAAAATCCATTTCACTGTCTACCAATGGATACTTCTTGGATGCCCCACATTGACCCAAAGATTGATATTGATGAATACAAAATATTTGGATATGAATTTTGGTACCAATAAGTTGTTGAAGTGCTTATTGAGAATGTTTCAAGAAGCTAAGATCACACTTAGATTGATTCATGTGAATGCCAAAGAATGGAGCCAAAGATAGTAGATTTGAGAAGCCATACCATGTGAAACCAAGTTGAGAAATTCAAGAGCCGACTCCAAGATTCAAAGAGTCGACTCTAGCATGCAATTTTTAAGTAGCACAGTCTACGAGTCGACCCCTGTGCAGCACAAGTTGACTCTCTCATTCAAGATAGAGAGTTGACTTTTTTTAATCTAGAGCTCGAGTCAACCTCCATTCATTTTGAGTCAACCTCTAACCAACTTTAAGTCGACTCTTAATAGCTGAGCCGACTCTCTTAAGAAAGATAGAAAGCCAAATTTTTTAGATAAGATCTCAAGTCAACCTTAATTCATTTCGAGTCAACTCAAAGTCAGCTCGAGTCAATACTACTTGATTCAAGTCAGCTTAATTATGGCTGATAGCTTCAATGGCTAGTTTTATAGAAGCTCCAAAATTGTGCAGAATGACTCTAATAGCTAAAAACTAGTTTTTTAGATGTTTTAAGATAGTTTAAAGGCTACCAAACACATTGAAAAACATAAAGAAAATGAAAAATAAATGAAAAACTAAAAGAGCATTAATTATGCATTCAAGAGAGAGCTACAACTTTCCAACCATCAAATCTTTGAAGCTTTTAGTGGTTTTCAAAAGAAGAAGAGAGCATTTACTCCAAAACTTCCTCGACAAATCTCACATGAGCCTTAACAACTTTAGCTTTGCTCTTTATGAGCTTTTTCATGGTGCTTTAACATTGTATCTTTTTCTTGTTATACTTGAGTTTCAATTGGAATTAAAACTTTGGAAAAGACCGATCGATGCTTTGAATTGGAGTGTACTTGTATATAAGCCTAAGAGTGGCTTAGATTGGTAGTTTTGGTTGATTTCCACTAAGAAAATCAACTGAACTTTGATTGTGAGTCCAAAAAATAATCAAGCTATAATTTAGGAAAGATTATTGTAGAATTTTCAAAGATGGCTTAGAGAGAACTACAAGAAAAAAGAGCATTAGCGATGGCTATTAGCGATAACAATTTTGCCATCGCTAATAACAACTTTTACCAATAGCCAATGATGACCAATATTTATGCCATCATAAAAAAATATTAAAAAAGAAATTTTTGGCTTTTAGTGATGGTTATTTGCATCGCTAATACAAAGTATTTTTATTTTTTTTAATTTGATTGTAGAATTATTAGCGATGAAGGAGTCTCATTAACGATGGTATTTTGCTGTCGCTAATACTAAACCTAATACTCCCCCCACCCTGCCGACTTTTCTCTCATTCCACTGCCACCCCTTCTTTCCCCTGCCTTCGATCCCCCTCTTTTCCCCACTGCCCTAAGCCACCAGCCGCCTTCCCGAGTCTTTGATCATTAGATCTCACTTCCTCAAGCTCCTATCCACCGAATCTCGAGCCCCTCAGCCACCTTCTGCCTCTCCGAGCACTGGCCACCTCCTTGAGACCTCGGCCCACCTCATCCTGGTTGCCTTCGATCTCCCTCTTTTCCCCATCATTGAATTAGGCTTCCTCGAGCCCCCGACCTGTCTCCCCCAGCCACCTCCTCGAGCCCTCGTCCGTCGAATCCCAAGCCTCTCGACCACCTTCCACCTTCCCCAAGCCTCGGCTGCCTCCCCACTCCCCTAGCTCACCTCCCCTTGACTACCTCCAGTCCCTCTCTTTCCCTTACTGTCTGATCTGGCTTCCCCAAGTGCCAACCACCTCCCCTAGCCCCGAGCCCTCGAGCCCTCAGCATGCTCCCCCTGGCCTTCTCCTTGAGCCTCGAGCCCCCACCCCGCCTCCTAGAGCCCTCGACCATCATTTGATGAGTATTAGCAACGATGGCGGCGATTGTTACATAGTAGTTGCCAAATGTCATTATTTTTAAATTAATATTTATATAATTTAGTTAAATTAGATTTAATATTTAAATTAAATTAAATTAATAATATTTAATTAAATTAGTTTTAAATTAATAATATTTAATTAATTTAAATTAATAATATTATTAATAATATTATTAATTTTAAAAAAATTTTGGACTGGACTCAAGGAGGGGTATGGCTTGGCCCAGTCCTACCTATTTTCAATTCTATTTGTAATTTTGCTCGATTCTTTGGAACCTTCAGGATGGTATTTGTCTGGATGCCATTCTGGTGTTCTTGCACGGCCTAGTCATTTGGAATGCTCTAAGTTCGCATATGCAAGATGCACATCCCGACTATCTCTATTTGCAATTATGTCCTTTACTTAAAAATCCTAACGTCATGCACTTTGAGAAGAATGTCTTTGATAATGTTTTCTACACTATTATAGATGTTAAAGGCAAGACAAAAGGTAACCCTAAGGCCTGAGCAAATATAAAGAATATATGCAAGCGTTCTCTATTAAAGTTGATTGAGGTATTTTTGAAAAAAATTCTAAAGTTGAAAGCAACTTATACCTTAATGAAGGAGAAATTGAAGGACGTATGTGAATGGTGCAAAAATCTTTAATTCTCAAATGGTTATGCAAGTAATCTAGTTAGGTGTATCAATATCAAAGATTGCAGGTTGTATGGGCTTAAGAGCCATGACTGCCATATCTTCATGCAATGATTACTTCCATTAGCTTGGCATGATCTCCTTTCCAATCCTATATAGAGTTCTTTGACCAAGCTTAGTATTTTCTTCAAAGAGATTTATGGTACCAAACTATCTATTGACCACATCTTCAGTCTTGAGGCTAGCAGTGTAGAGACTATATGCAAGTTGGAGAAGATATTCTCTTAGTTTTTTTGACTCCATAGAGCACCTAGTGATTCATCTAGCATATGAGGCTAGGATTGGGGGACTAGTGCAGTATAGATGAATGTATCCATTTGAAAGATACATGCACAGTCTCAAGAAAAAAGTAAAAAATAAGGCCAGAGTCAACAAAGGTTCTATTATGGAGGCTTATATAATTGAAGAAATTTCTAATTTTAGCCGACACTACTTTAACCCTAGTGTGCAAACAAATCTAACTCAAATAGATCAAAATAATGATGGTGGTGAGGGATCAAAGGTGCAGATCTCAATATTTGCCTATCCCACTCATAAATTTTGACATGAGGTTTGTTAGGTATTGACTGTTCCTGAAATTCGATAGGTAGAGAGATATTTTGCTAAAGTATACAAAGGTCAACACATATATTGAGTAAGCATCCATCGTAATCTCAACTCTTTAATTGCTTATCATCATGTACTTAACTTATGCATGTATAGGCAATATGATGAGATACTGAGATGGGATAACCCAATGATAAGCAAGAAAGGAATTTTTATTCAGTGCTCATAGAACTTTGCAAATTGGTTCCATTAACTAGTAAGCAATCATTATCATTTTATTTATTTTATTTTTTTTAAATTTATTTCTTTTATAATATGCAGGTCATGTAGGGGGCGAATTCATACCTAAGAAGCTAAGACCATTAGGTTATAGGCCAACAAAGTATGTGACACGTTATAATGGATGTAATATAAATAGTTTCAAATTTCACATGCAGTAATATGGATATCATAAGAGCACAATGAATAGCAGTGTATATATAAAGGGCAGCTGGTGGACAGAGATAAAGAGTGACTACTATGGAATCCTCGAAGAAATGATCAAGTTGACCTACCTAAAAGGTAATAGTATCATTCTATTTAAGTGCTAATGGTTTGATACCAATAATTATATGAAGGTTGATCCACGATATGGGCTTATTGAAATCAAAAATAGATCAAAAGCATATGCCAATGATCCCTTTGTGCTAGCCCAATAAGCTGTTGAAGTGCATTATATTCCTTTCCCATCAAAGGAGGGAAGAAGAAAAGAATGGTAGGTTGTATGCAAAATTAAGTCTCGAGCCATTCATTATATGCTTGAAGAAGAAGAAAAGCCCTATTTACCAAAATGCTTTCAGGAGGACAAAACATATGGAGTTCATCAGTCTTTTATAGATGCAAAGTTGGATGCTCTAGATTTTCTCCTACGTGATGGCCAACATGAGGAGGTAGATAATTCTAAGTTTGTTTTAATGGACAATCCTATCCAAGAAGGAAAAGAAGAGGAAGATGATGAAGAAGTGAAAGAAGAGGAAGAATCAGATGAAGAATTTAAAGGATACCAAACATCTGAAGAGGTCGATGAGTAGTGCTTCTTACTTGTGATGAATTTTTGGATCTTTGACTTATTTTAAATACTTGTTTTGCATTGCCGCCCATCTAAAGGGTACCAAACATCCAAAGGATACCAAATATCTAAATGCTTATCTTGTATCATTTAAATCTTGCATTGCTATCCATAATTGTATAATTAATCTATGAATCTATTTATTTTTATTTTAAGAGATTATAGATCATATTTTTTCAAGATCGAAGCCATCATAGCCGAGGAGAAAGGTCTCATATCCCAAGCTCGCATGGTTCTATAGCACACATACCACTTGGTAAACTCTAATACTTTAGAATTTTTTAATATTATTTTATCCTTTATTATCTAATATAGAATTATTCATGATGTCTAGATACAGTCATATAGAGCAGCGCCCGGCTCTCAAAGTTAGTGATGTGGTAGAGGACACGCCCGATTTGCGGCACTTCCGACTCGACTAGAGGATAGAGAGCTCATCCATATTCAGAGGCACTTGTAAGTACTATATCTTTGTTGAATATATTTATAATTTAATCATTTTAAAGACTAATATTTATTATTTAAAATTAATTTTGTAGCATATTTATAGAGCTTAGGGTGTATGGTTACCGGAATCATCCGATGATTGATGCCAGAGCCAGTGAATGAGTTCTCCAATTAGATGTCGGGGGCTTGTGATGTAGCCTAAATGATATTCTTGGAAGTTAAAGATGTTTAATTTTTAAATTCATGATAGATTTATATTCTATTTATTAATCATGCTTGCTTCTACTTTTAGGTGTACTATTGATTCGAGACTCCACAAGATAAAGAAACTAGCCACCAGATCTTCGAGAAGGTGGCCACACATAGGTTTCAAGATGAGCTATACTGCCCTAGGTAGTCCACCAGACAGCACTCCAGTTCTAAGTCACCATCAGACTGGAAGTCTTACATAGATCACTGGATGCGGATGGATATATGGGAGGCCTTCTATGATCGATGGAGTACTGAGGAGTACTTTGGTAGGCAGTAGAGGGCATGACAGAATCGATCCACCCAACATTATCAATCATCCACACTAGCGGCTCTATTGGCATACATATTATGATCGATAGATTGGTAAAAATTATATACTTAAATTAATTTCATATTGAATGGATTATATATATATTTTTATTAATTTAATTTTATTATTTATTTATTATAGATATAATAGCTGGATCATGCACCAGGGCAGCTACAGATGTGGGAGGCCACACACCAGTCTAGGAGGACTAGTGATTACTTAGATCCTCGATCTTGACAAATTAAGGTAATAAGTTAAAATATTATTTATTAAATTTTTATATATATCGATGTATATGAACTAATAAATTTTTAAACTATATAGACAGATTATATGGAGTATCTCATATCGTGGCATAGTGAGGACCCACCTCTTAGCCCCTCCTTGAGCTTGAGGGATGGCTCAGGGCCACCAAAGCGGTCATTAGGAGTCGAGTCATATGATTCGACCATAGCTTCAACTCTCAAGTAGCTTGATACTCTTTGTCGACATCCTTCTCTCAGGGCTTGGCAACCTAGATGTGGGCTGACGCACATGTGGAGGAGGTCGTGCAGAGGTTTTGGAGCCAGTAACTTTAGAGCTTTCGAGATGTCGTCCATGATACAGTCGTTGAGATTCTCTAAGATCCACATCTGCACAATCAGCTGGGCTTATTGTCATAACCATCACGGTAGGTAAGTCTATTAATAATTTTCTTTACTTGTTTTAAATTTTTATATTTAGAAGCTTTACATGTTTAGGCTTGAGTCTAGAAAGGAGACCTAGGAGGTAAAATTTTTTTTTAACTATCTAAATGATGAGGTATTTGTAGATGCATATCATTGAATGAAATATGTAGGAATAATCTATTCGAAAATTAGAATAGTATATCAAAATATACATCTCCATATCAATATATATGCTTTCGTATTGAAACTTATTAATAATATTTTATTTTTCTTCGTTACAGGATGGTAAGACATCTAGCTCTTATCTACCAGCTACTGGAGAGGACATACAGGAGCAGGAAGAGGATGAGGAGGACGATGAAGAGAATCTTACATAATTTTTTTGATATATATGTAATTTTGATATTTGTAAAGTAGTATAAATTTATAAAATTATATAATTTATATTTTTAATATAATATAATTAATTTTATATTTATGATTATATTAAATAACTATTATTTTATTTATAATAAGTTTTAAAAAACATTATTGCTTATTATTATGATTAAAATAAATTTTAAAATATTTAATTATAATTTTTTTAAAAAATTTAAAACTATTAACAATGGCAAATACCGTTGTTAATAATTTTTTTAAAATTTTAATTAAAAAAATAAAAAAATTATTAGCGATGATAGTAGCAACGATAACTGCCATTTCTAATATTTTTAATATTTTAATTAAAAAATTAAAATTATTAGCAATGGCTTTTTGTTGCTAATACCATCGCTAATTACCATTGTTAGCGATGGTGGCATTGCCATTGCTAATAATGGTAATTAGTGATGAGATTTTTTTTGATGGATTATTAGCAATGGCTTCCATCACTAATAGCATTAGCGATGGCTAATGTGCTATTAGCGATGGCAATAGCCATCACTAATAGTTCTTTTTCTTATAGTTGAGTAGAAGTAGGTACTGGATTTGATATCGAGCCACTATAAAATTTATGTTTGCTTGTATTTTGGCTGTTCTTGCTCATATTACATTGCTCTCACTTATCTACTACTATACTTAGCTTAAATTCTATGCACATTAGTCTATAAATTTAAAAAAATCTAGTTCATCCTTCCTCTTGGATTGTTTATCTAGATAACAAGTAGTATCCAAGCTTGCTATTCAATCTCTCTTTTTGATCTAATGATCGAGAGTTAATGATCACATGGCAATCCAAATTAATATGTCTCTTACCAAAGGGCAATCAATAAATAGACCTCCTTTATTCAATGATATAAATTGCACATTTTAGCAAGCACACATATGCATTTTCATTCAAGCACTTAATTATAATCTTTGAAATGTTATAATCAAGGCGTGCACACACACTCACAATCATGGTAGATGGTATTGTCACTCCTCAATCCAAAAAGAATTGGGATGACTTAATAAGAAAATGACCCAGCTCAATGCAAAGACCATAAATATTCTTTATTATTATTTAGACACTAATGAATTCAATAGAATTTCTACTTATATTTTAGTTAAAGATATATGGGATAAATTAAAGGTTACCCATGAGAGTATTGATCAAGTAAAGAGTCTAAGATTAATATGCTTGTACATAAGTATGAACTTTTTAAGATGAAATAAAATAAAATTATTACTAAAATATTTACTAGATTTACTGATATTATTAATAATTTAAAATATTTAGGTAAATCTTATACTAACAGTGAGCTTGTGTACAAAATTCTTAGGTTACTTTCTAGAGTAAGGGATAATTATAGCAATTCAGGTGTCTAAGGATCTGAACACTTTGCCACTAAAAGAACTTCTTGGTTCTCTTATAACTTAGGAGCCAACCATGAAGTAAAATGATGAAGAGGAGGCCAAGAAAAAGAAGACCATAGCTCTTAAATCCATAGCTAAAGATTAGATGATAGCGGAGGCATTAATCATGAGAAAATTTAGAAGGTTCATGAGGAGGAAGAGGTAAAATTTCAATAAAAAGCTTTTTTCAAAGGGTGAACCTAGTAAGAAAAAGGAAAAAGAAAAAGAGCAGCCCGTGTGCTATGAGCACAAAAAGTCCCAATATTTCAAAATTGACTACTCTTTTCTCAAGAAATTCTCAAAGAAAATCAAGAAAAAGGCAATGATGGCTATTTGGAGTGGTAATAAAGACTCAAGTTTAGATGAGAAAACTCAAGAAGTGGTGAACTTATATCTTATGGCACATGAAGATGAGATAACTTCTAAGCTTAATGCTGAGTTTACTTTTGATGAATTACAAAATGCTTTTTTTAATCTTTTAGATGAGTTTAAAAAGCTTAGTTTAAAAAACAAAGAACTAAAAAGAAGTAATCATATTTTGGTAAAGAAAGGGAAGAGTGTTTGAAGAAAAAATGAATCATTGGTTCAAGAAAATCAAACTTTAAAGAAAGAGCTTGAAAATCTGAAACCCATTGTTGAAAAATTCACTCGTAGATTTAAAAAACTTGAAATGATTTCAAGCAATCAAAGAGATTTTAAGAAACCAAATTTTTTGAAAATCTTCTTTGTAAAATCCATATAAAATACATCTTCTAGTGTCACTTATTTTTGCTATGAAAAATTTGGAGACAAAGTATATTCATGTGATTTTGGAAAACTAAATAGAAATAATATTAAAAAGGTTTAGATTTTTAAAGGAATCATTATGATAAATCCTAAAGGATCCAAGAAAGTTTGGGTGTTTAAAATTGTAACTTAGTTTTCTCTTGTATATGTGTCTTGTAGCCCGAGGAAAAAAATGAAGATGGTATTTTGATAGTGGTTACTCTAGGTATATAAAGAGTGATGATCATAATTTGTCATCCTTGAAGCTAAGGAAGGTGGAGTGAAGACCTTTGATGACAATCGCAAAAGACACACCATTTGAATGGATAATATTTGTATCACTTCTTTTATCTAATTGAGAATGTTTTGTTAGTAGATGATTTAAAATATTATTTACTTAGTATTAGTCAACTTTGTGACATAGGTTTTAAAGTTATTTTTGAATCCTTGATGTGTATTGTTTCTAGTCCCAATGATGATAGCATTATATTCAATGGATATATATATGGCAATATCTACATGATAGATCTAGATGATCTTTTCATGAAAAATGGTCAATATCTAGTTGTAATGGATGCCTAAATTAATGAGACTAGTTAGTTATAGCATCGTAAATTAGGACATGCTAACATGGATTTGATTTTAAAACTTATTAAAATGGATCTTGTAGAAGGTTTGCCAAAGATGATTTTTTTAAAAAAATAAATTTATGATGCATATCAATTTAAAAAATAAACTGAAAGTTTTTTCAAGATAAAAAATTTTGTTTCAACTTCTAGACATTTAAAATTGATTTAGTTTGACTTATTTAGATCTACTAAGACCACAAGCCTAGGAGAAAAAATATATGAACTTGTGATATTTGATGATTTCTCTTATTTTATTTAAGTTTTATTTTTAGCTCAAAATGATGAAGCATGAAGCATTTCCTGTATTGTCAAAGTTTTATCAAAAATTTTTAAATGAAGAAAAAAATCAACTATTGTATCCATTAGAAGTGATCATGAAACTAAATTTAAAAATTAATAATTTAAAAGTTTTTATAATGAAAAAAGAATTGAATATAATTTTTTAGCACCTAGGATAACTTAATAAAATGGAGTGGTAGAAAGAAAAAATAAAACTTTAAAAGAAATGATGCATACCATATTGTATAAAAGCAATCTTTCAAGATACTTTTAGGTAGAAGTAATTAACATAGCATATTATATTTTAAATCATTTTTTGATCCTATCGATTTTAAAAAAAAACTCTATATGAGCTTTGAAAAAGAAAAAAACCAAATATTAGTTTTTTTTATGTTTTTGATTGTTGATATTTTATTTTAAATAATAAAAAGATGAAATTTAAAAATTAATGCCATGTTGGATGTGTTGGGAATTATGTCTTAATGCCAATCATCTAAGTTGTAGATGATTGTGCTCCTCTTGCAATTTGTATATGAATTATTGATTAATAAAAAAGTTATTTGGCTTTTCCATCATAAATTGTCAATCTTTTTTAAATGAACTCCTATTTCTGATGAAGTTCATAGAACCACTTTTAATCAATAAAGAAGGATTTATCGGATGGTTCTTAAAATTATTTGCAACCAAATAATATGTCATTAACTAGGATGATTACTTATCGAGTACAGGTTATTATGTGCCATATGGATTGGTTGTCCTCATAATCAAGAAGTATGGAGATACTGATATGGCATGTAGGTGAGATGTAGGAGTACATTTGCATTGAACATGATTAATCTATAGAGCACTCTGCTGTCAAGGATAGTTCGTGAAGGATATGCGTATAAATGTCCCTTCGACCCAAAATTATCATAGTAATTTGCAAGCAACTCACCGTACTTTGATATCGGACTATCTATATTTCTAATATAGTGATGGAAGATTTTTGAGTGCAGTTAAGTGCTTGCAAAGTCAGTATGTTAGTCAAGATGAAATTGACCACTCCAAAGAATTTGGAGAGAATGTTTTGTTGTGTTTCAATTGAGCAAAATCTAGGCTTGGATAATCCTTATGAAGAGTCATGAAATTTATAAGATTGAGACATAATATGGATGAACTAATTAAGAGTTGACAGATAACTCAAAAGTCATCCTTAGCATTAAGAGTCAAAGAGATAAATTATATGGTAACCATAGGCTAGGGTTCTTGAATGTTGCTTTATATACATTCAACCTATCTAGACATCAGGTATCATTACTAGATGGTCATTTTGATTGATACAAAAATTTATTCCTATGCTATTGACTTAGGTTCTAACATATGGGGTCACATACATAAGAGGTTTCTATTTGATTAAATGGCTAATCAATGATTATATATCGTTCAAAGATCTAATTATCAATATGATTGATGATTGATCAAGTGCAAGTATTGCGATAGAATAATTTACTAAGTATTAGTAAATTACAAGAAGATTAATTAGCAACTGAATTGCTAATTGGCTTAATTTGATTGACCATTAGGGCTAAAATCAAGTCTAATTGAATTAGATTCAATTTAGTCTAATTTAGGTTTGATTAGATTAAGCCCAATTGGATTATAAGATAACCTAATTACAAGGAAGATCAATTTTCTATTTGATTAGGACTTATGTGTACCTAATTTCTAATTAGATTAGGATTTAAATGAGGCTTAATTAAGTTTTATTTAGGTTCCTAGTTGGACTAAGATTCCTCTTAATTAGGTGCAACCAATTTCTAGTTAGTTAGAAATTTAGTTAGGTTTGACCTAAGGCAAAAAGGAGAGCCTAGTTGGATTGGGATTCTCCATCTCCCTTTGCACCACCAACATTGCTCATGCCCACCAAAGAATGCTGCCTATTTTTTCTCATATTGGCATGAGATTTCTCATACCAATATAATGCCCCATGCACCCCTCCCCCTTGGTCTTTGGATGAAAGACATCTAGGTCAAATGGAGTAAGTTTTGTTTTGATTATAGTTCTATTGGATAGAGTTTTAAATCCCTAAAACTCTATGTCTTTGGAGGCCACCTATATAGGATCTTTTGGCATGTGAAACCAAGTGAATTTCATCATGAAAAATAGGAGAGGGGCATGGAATATTGGGTGCTATTCTTGTGTGCGCATGAGGTTCTTTTAGGACACCTCTATTGCATGTCCTTTTGAGAGAAAAGAAAGAAAAAAAGAAAGGATTCTTCTCTTAGGGTTTTTCCTTTTCTTTGTATATGCTTTTGAAAGTAAAGAGAGAAGAGTCTCTCTTCTTGTTCTCTTGTCTTAGTTTCTTCATCTCCTGGAGCATTAGAGAGATTTAAAGAAAAGAAATCAAATTAGCCATCAGGAGGGATCTATAAGGAGTTAACATTCCATGCAGATCTTCGATCGTTGAATCTCCAATCAGCATAGAAGCCTCATGTGGACATCATGTAGAGACTGGACAACCTATGTGGTTTGGAGCAACAATTAGATCTATGAAAATCAGCAGCAGTGTTCTCGACCCGTGCTTAGGTATAGAGATCCAATCTCTATTACAAGCTAGATTTAATCTAGGTTGGTATTGATATGATCAATACCTATTTACTTTTTTTTTTTAGATTTATATATGCATGACATCATGTCATAGATCTTAGTTTATAGATATTTAATAATCTGATCATATGCATAAGTAGATTAATAGGATTAATCTTATGTCTTCCACTGGTTTTATTTTGAAAAAGTTTTGAAAGGTATGCATGAAATCCTATAATTTTTTCTTCAATAATATCAAAGCCTAGGTTTCTTTATGACATGATCATGTATATATAAAAATATGAAAATAATAAAATCAAAGATTCCATGTACTGATTATAAGATTATTCTACTGTAAAGTTTATCTTTTATAGTAAAAAGATTGTCCTAGTACATGCTGATCTAAAAACTTAAATCATAAATTTATTAGATGAGATCTAAATTGATTTATCATTTATTTTTTAATTTTAGATTTAAAATAAATTAATTTTTGATCTGATTTTTGTTTATTTTGATGAGATCTAAATGATGTGTTTCATATTTTAGATCTAGATCCTTATAATACATATGTTGGATATATGGTTTTGATTTTAATCTAGAACTTATATATGTGATATATATATTTTGTAGAATTTAGATTTAAAACTTAATTTTTATAAAATCTTAGATTCAAAACCCTAAGATCTGATCTAAACATTGAAACTATTCATATTCGAAATCCTAATTATGCTGCTAGCATGTAGTTGAGTCGACTTGGTTCTTGGTCAAGTCGACTCTAATCCCTGTGTTTAAAATAAATTGAATGTGATTCAAAGTAAATTATTTATAAATTAAAATTATTTTAAAATCATGATTTATAATGCACTTAATCAAGAATTAAGAGTCGAAACTATAGATCTAGAATTGTGAATTAAAGATCTAATGACATTGCATAAATCATGGGTTAAGGGTTAGCTTGGATCAAGTCAGTTAACTAGGTTAGACCTAGGATTAGAATCAAATATGGACTAATTTAAGAAATTGATCAAATCTAATTAATAATTAATTTAGATTAGGTCAGTTATTCTATATAGATAAATTCAATAGTTAGAGTTGATCGAAGTCCATGCTTTTGATTTTACCAAATGAACCTGATCGTGGCTCAGTGATCGAGCTCGAGTCTCTAGACAGACCAAATCAAAATTGATAAAATAATTGGTGTCTAAAGTAAGTCTGGCAATATTGATCAAGGATTTTTAATTGGCAGCCCATTTACTTGGCCATTTTGATGGTGTCTAAGACAAACTTTGGCGGACCCTTCCACCGATCTCACTTACCTAGCTAATATGGTTAGTCAACTTTTGATTAGGTTGCTCATTAATTCAAGCTAACCCATGTCACCAAGGTTAATCAGTACGATTGATTTAGGTGCCCTAAACCAACTTGTCTCTAATCTTCTTCAGACTTAGTGAAGTCAGTGGGAGAACTAGTTCTTTTCAATAACTTGGTGAAGTCAAAGGAAGGAATTTTTAACTATTGGTTAATTTCTTCTGTATCTCTAATTATTTAATTAATTTTTTAAATTATTAAGTTTTTAAAATAAAATTATTATGGGGATAATAAGATTATAGCCTTCCATTAAGATGGATGGTAATGGGTCCAATAGTCTGGTGAACATTAGAGGCGCCTTACGCCTAGTGTTTATTAAGATATTGAAATTATCATTCATTATATGATGACTCTATTGTACTATCTAATGAATGATCAAGTTGGCTAGAGCTTTCTTAGGCCTGATCATTCCTTAGTTATAATCATTGAGTAGATTCATGTTAATGGTTGGACCTAACTGAGACTTTTAGTGGAGTCCCTAGCATACTGAAAAGAAACCTAGGGCAAAATCTAATACTAAAAATTATTTAGAGAAATAATTGGTTAAGAACCTATCCATAGATGCACACGAGTTCGTCAGAGCTTTCCTCAGATCCGTATATAGTCTGTGTAGATTCTAGTACCTACTAGAGAATTAAAGTAATTTTTTGAATTAAGGTAAAGGCTACCAATTCGTATAAAATAGTGAAAGAACCTTTAGAGTAAAGTTTGAGTCTTTAGGCTTAAAATAATTCATATACTGATAGGTTTTTTGTTCTTTTTTCTTTTCAAATAAAGGCTTATACTTAGTTGCTCCATTCACCATTGGATAGTGATATACTTAGGGAATCCAACTTCGATAGTAAGTATCAGAAGTTGAATATTATTTTACAGCATGAAAAGGTTTATACTGAGGCTTCTAAGCCCAGTTAGAATAAAAAGTCCAAGACTAACCAAAATAAGATAAAGTGCTTCTACTGTAAGAAGTAGGGTCATTAGAAGAAGAATTATCCTCAATATCTCACTTCCATTGACCCTAACAGATTGAACAAGAGAAATAAGTAAATAGTTTTTGGGCAAGATAATTATATGATAATACCTTATAATTTTTTTATTTATGATACTACTATCTGGATATTGAAAATTAAAAGTTCAATTCATATTTGCAATTCATTGCAAAAATTTCATGTTAGTAAAAAATTTGAGAATGATGGGTGATTCCTAAATATTGGAGATGGAAGATCCATTCTAGTTCTAGCTTTGAAAATAGTTCAACTTGTTCTCAATGAAAATGTCATTTCTTTAGATAATTGTCATTATTGTCCTTCTTTTCTAATGAATATAATCTTTGTTGATGTTTGGCTAAAGATGATTATCATTTTTCAATAAAGAATGATTATTATAATGTCATTATGAATGATGTTATAATAATGCATGGATAATTAAAGAATGACATTTATATTTTATCATAGCCTATAAGTATAATATGCACATCTAACAAATGCTCTAAATTAGATAATGTCACTGATGCCTACCTTTGGCATTGTAGGCTTGGTAATATTAACAAAAATAGGATAAACATGTTAGCTAAAGAGAGAATCCTCGATGTCAATGATTATGAATCATTGTCGACCTATGAGTCCTATCTTCTTGGAAAGATGATAAAGTCATCTTTTACTAGAAAGGATGAACGAGCCTATGAAGTTTTAAGTCTTGAACATAGTGATATATATGGACCTATGAACACTATTGCCAGAGATGGATATTAATATTTCATTATGTTTACTGATGACCTATCTAGTATAGGTACGTCTATATTATGAAGCATAAGTCTAAATTATTTGAAATGTTCAAACAATTCCATAACGAAGTAAAAAAATAAACTAGGAAGAGTATTAAAATTTTTGGATCAGATCGAAGAGGTGAATATCTCTCTAGTGAGTTCTTGACATATTTAGGAAAGAATGAAATTCTCTCACAATGGATATCCCCTGAGATATCACAGCATAATAGTGTATCAGAAAGGAGGAATCAAACTTTATTAAACACTGTTCAATCATGATGGGGTTTGCTAGTCTGCCTGTTTCGTTTTGAGGTAATGCTCTTAAGATTGTCTATTTTATTCTGAACAATGTTTTGAATAAATTTATTGCAAAGACTTCATATGAGATATGAATTAAATGTAGGTCTATACTCTCTTACCTTCGGATTTGGGATTATATGGCTTACAACAAATATTTGCAGATAGATAAACTTGGACTCTGATATGATAAGTATATATTTATAGGGTACTCCAAGAAAACTAGGGGTTATTACTTCTACCTGGTTGAAGAACAAAAGGTGTTTGTTAGCAATAGGACCGTCTTTTCTTAAAAAAAGTTTTTTAGGAAAGGAACTAATGCCTCTAAAGTTGAACTTAAGAAAGTTTGACTGATAAAAGAACTAACATAAACTAGTGAACCTATAAAATTGGATTTAATTAGATCAAACCTAGAGCCTATTGAAGAGGCACCTTTAAGAAGATTTGGTAGAGTACCGCATCAATCAGATAGATACTATAGTTTCTTGGTTTGAGACAGTGATCCTGTTAAACTAGATGAGAATAATGAGGATCCGATCATCTACATGGATACCATGCAGAGGTTTGACTTTGAAAAGTTGCTCGAAGCCATAAAATCTAAAATGAAGTCTATGAAGATCAATAGTGTATGGACACTAGTTGATCTGCCTGAAGGGATAAAATTCATTGGATGCAACTAAATTTTCAAAAGAAAAAGGAGTGTAGACAAGAAGGTGGAGATTTATGAAGCCTATTTGGTTGCCAAGGGATATCATCAATATTATGGTATAGACTATAACGAGATATTTTCTTCTATGGCAATACTCAAGTCCATTCGAATCATGCTTGTGATAGCAACACATCTGGATTATAAAATTTAGCAAATGGATGTGAAAACAGCTTTCTTGAATGAAGAGCTGGATGAAGAGGTGTATATAATACAATCTAAAAGATTCACATCCACAAACAAATCTAAGGTATGCAAGCTTTAAAGATCTATTTATGGATTGAAGTAGGCATCTCAAAATTGAAACATATATTTTGATAAGACAATCAAAACGTATGGCTTTGTTAAGAATGGAGAAGAATACTATATATATGGATGGGTAAATGATTCATAGTAGTATTCCCTGTGTTGTATGTAGGTAACATTTTCTTAATCGAGAATGACATCTCTACGTTACAGGGAATAAATGTTTGGCTGCCATCTTAATTCTTCATGAAGAATTTGGATGAAGCATCCTACATCCTAGGGATAAAAATCTATAGAGATAGATCTAAAAGATTGCTAGGGTTATCCTAGTCTATGTGTATTGATACAGTGCTAAAAAGGTTCGATATAGAAAATTTCAAGAAAGGCTATCCTTTGATAACTTCTTAAGAGAGAGTGTATGAGTAGAATCTCATATGCCTCGATAGTGAAATCTATCATGTATGTTATGATATGTACAAGAACAAATATGGCATACTCACTAGGGATAGTGAGTAGGTACCAGTTTGATCCGGATGAGAACCATTAGAAGGTTGTAAAGACAATCCTTAAGTTTTTAAGAAATACTAAGAATTGGTGGCTCATATATGGAGATGTAAACTTAAAACTTATGGAATATACTGATTCCAATTTTCAGTTAGATCATGATGATAGTAAGAGCATGTTGGATTATATTTTTACCATAAATGGAGGAGCAATCTACTAGAAAAATTTCAAGCAGTACATCATAGTCGATTCTGTTTGCGAGGTGGAGTACATCACGATATCCAATCTGCTAAAGAAGCTGCATGGTTGCAAAAGTTTATCAACGAGCTAAAAGTCACTACTACAAAAAAGGGCTACGACAGTGATTTGTAACCACTATCGTAGCACAAAAAATCACTACCATAGACTATGGCAGCAATTTTCTAACCGCTGCTACTGTGGCCGTCATCGTAGCTCTATGGCAGTGGTTGTTGCAGCGATTGTTAGAATAACTACCATAGATTGTCTATTGCAGTGATTTATAAAGCACTGCAATAGATCAACCTATCGCAGTGGTTATGTAACCGCTGTCATAGGATATCTATAGCAGCGGTTACATAATCGCTGCCATAGGTAATCTATCACAGTAATTTTTTAACCACTGCCATAGGTCTAGTATAACGGTTGGCACGGATATGGTAGCGGTTATAAAACTACTATCGTAGATCTTAAATAATTAAAAAAATAAAATTTTTATTTTTTTATATATTTTATTTGATAAATATAGATATATAACATAAAAAAATATAATAAATATAAAAATTATTCTAAAATATTAAAATTTTATTATCGAATAAAATTTATTATAATATTTTTCAAAAAAAATAAAATACATCAAAAGTCTCCTAAATCTACATCATCATCGTCATCGTCGTCACTAGGAGCCAGAGCTGGAGTCGGAGCCAGAGTTGGAGCTAGAGCCAGAGTTGAAGCTGGAGCTAAAATATCGGCCAACATATCCTCGAAGCTCATGACTCTAAAATACGTACTGAGTATTGACATCATATCTCTCATGATACCCTCCAGATGAGATGCGCGCTCCTTAGTCCGATCTGCCTGCATCGTAGCATGATCTGCCCATGCTAACGCCTCCTTAAGCTCCTCTCAATTGACGACACCGAAAGTCTGTGAGGAGATGCTTGCATCGGACCAGTAGCTCGTTGGCATGTGTCTGGGCCTGCATCGAATCCTCTCAGAGTGCTCAGGCCCCAAGACCAAAGACAGATGGTCATGGGGCTCAAAGGTATCCGAGCCCTCGCTCGTGAGCGCATCTGACTGATCCTGTAGTTATAAATTAAAATAAAATTTTATAAGAAATACTATAATAATTATATATACTAATATATTTAATACTTACAAAAATACGCCCGATCGTGGCGTTCATCAGCCACCCATCTTGTCCGTGCGGTTGGATCGAAAGATCTCGCTATGGTTGGGCATCACTCTATCTTTCATTAACTATAACAAAGAATAAATTTATCAGAAAGATGATAAAAAATATAAATTTAATTTATCTAGTAAGATTTATAATTAATTATCTCTCTATGCACACAACTGGCCATAGACTCGCAGCCTAAAGTGTGCGTATACTCTTAGGCTGCACGGTTCTTCCAATTCTGATGGAAGGTAGTCTAATAAATATTTAAATAAATAATAAATATTTAAAAAATATTTAAATAAAATTTTAAGCATATTGAAAAATTTAAAAGTTAGAAATTTTACTTCGAACTTCTGGCTCCTCCAGTATCTAACCATCCTCTTCCACTGACTCGGAGGACAGTCCTATATTCAGGGAACAAGCTTCTTCGGAGTGTCTCATCAGTGCTCGAGCCACCCTCTATGGAGCTTGACCTTGTAACCCCGGTACAACTTTTCAATCTTCTTCAATCGAGCATCTCGAGTCCTCTTGTGATCGAGAAAGTCGTATCTCCTCTGCATAAATTTATCAAAAATCAGTTACAAAATTATTCTAATCAAACATATATAGTGTAAACATATAAAATGCATAAATATAACTAAGATACACGTACTTACCCATATCTCCTCCCATACCCGGTCCCTGATGGCAGCATCCATCAAATGCCCGTCTTTGGGCTCTATGAAAATGATGTCCGACCACCTCACAAGTACTCCAAAAAAAAATGCATCTCCCATGCGGTCTCCCCTACCGGCATCCCCTCTATATCATACTACACCATCACCTGATGCTGGCGGATCCACACGTGTGCCATATATGTGGGACCATGAAATATCCAACTGGATGATGCACCTACAATGCAAATACGTTATGCAAATATATAAGTGTACAAATACTATATAAAAAATAAAGTTATACTAATATAATAAAAATATATACTCAGATGTCTGCGATGGTAGAGGCTCAACTGCCGATGGAGTAGATACTGTCAGTGGAGTAGATGCCGATGATGGAGATCCTTGAGCAGTCGATATTGAGGTGGATGGAGTATGCTCCGACTGCTTCTCGAATGCAGAACTGCGTGTAATCCACCGAGAGACAGGGATGAAAGCTAGATGACATTTTGGTGCCATCGTGATCTACAACGTTAATGAACATTAATCAATATAGCATCATGACATATCAAATACTATTCACTCAGAAGTCGAGCTGACTCCGTGCCTGAGACAGCCGGCTCCATGCCTGAGACATCTGGCTAGGGTCCTCCCTCAGTCGGCTCGATCATTGCCCGAGCTGGCTCAACTATGTATCTGAGCTGGCTCAGCTGTGTGCCATCCTCTCGATCACTCCCTGTCTCCCTCTCTCGATCTCTCTCGTCGACGATGGCGGTGAGGTTGAATCCCTTCCTCCCAGCTTTTTCATCTCTCAATCTTCCTCTCCCCCTCTCTCGATCTTCCTTGTCAGCGAGGTCGGACCCAATCCCTCCCTCTCTCACTCTCTCGATCTTTCTCGCCGACGAGGTCGGATCCCCTCCCTCCTAATAATGGCGGTGAGGTCGGACCCCCTCCCTCCCAATGATGGCAGTGAGGCCGGATCCCTCCCTTCCTCTCTCAAATACAAACCTATCGAGTATTCAGGTTTGGATTCGATATCAGTAATTAAAATTAGGTCTGGATCTAAATATTTAGGTTTCGATCCGAACCTAATCCATTGATAAATCTAGTCCACAGCCGTCGATATGGCACGGCCCAAGGCTACTGTCATGGCACGATCCAAAAACTATGACATGCAAATAATTATAATATTTATGATAAATATTTATAATATTTATTATAAATATTCTATAAATTATTATAAATATACATGATTAATAAATAATATTATAAAATTTAAAAAAAATTATACCCATAGCTATAGAGAGCGGGTCGCACTGAAAGCTCTGAGGATCGTCGACGATGATGCTAGAGGAGGACGACGGCACTAGAGGTAACTTACGAAATAAAAGTAAAATAGTGAGATAGAAAATAGAGAAAAAGAGAAAAAAGAGAGAGAGCAGAGGCGGCCGAGGATGGGGGGCCAGGGGGAAAGGGGCACAGTGACGAGGAGCCGAAGGAGGCTTCATACTCGATCGAAGGAGGGTCAGAATGATGGTGGTGGAGGGTGGGGTTTTGTAGGGGCCGAAGGAGGATCAGATGGGGGTTCGTCGGAGGGAAGATTTGCTGGGGACCGAGGAGGGTTGGATGGAGGGGCGGGGGGTGGTGGGATTTCGTGGGGGCTCGGGCGAGGATGGAGGGGGTTTATCGGAGAGGGGTTTTATTGGAGATCGAGGAAGGGTCGGATGGGGGTTTGTCGGAGGAGGGGTTTCGCTTGGGGCCGAGGGAGGGCGGATGGAGGGGTGGGGGCCCGAGTGGGGGTGGTGGGTGGCGAGGAGGGGTGACTGAGGATGGGGGGGCCGGTGAGGGAGGGGGAAGGAGGGGCGATGCCGATCGAGGGGAAGGATGGGCGACGCCGATCGGGGGGAGGATGGGTGATGCTGATCGGAGGGAAGGAGCCTCACCGACGATGAAGAGGAGGGGGGAGAGAGAGCGAGAGAGATTGAGCGTGCATGGGAGGGAAGAAAAAATTTAGAAAATTTTAACCTAACCTACGGTAGCGATTATCGAACTGCTGCCATAGGTCTATGGTAGTGATTATCCAAAATCATTGCCATAGATCTATGGTGGCAGTTCTGTAACGGTTGTCGTAGATTTATAGCAGTGATTTTTGATAACCACTGCCCATAGGTGAAAAATAATTTTTTTCTTATTTTTTTTAAATATTATATAATTTTAAAATTTAATATCCATCTTCATCATTCATTATCTAAATAATTATTATTAGAGTATCGTCGCAAAAGATCGCCTCGATCTGATGGCCCTAGCTTCATCGATAAAAAAAATTTAATTTCGACGATCACGAATGATGATGCGATGATCTGATAGATGAAAATCTTTGATGGATCTAAAAACCTACAACGATGATCTTGATGATGTTTGTAGCATACTATCAAAATTTCACTTCAATCGGATATCATTATCATGGTTAATTTAGTATGAAATGATTTTGGCCGTTAAATTAGAAACAAGCGATCAAAGGGTTAAACGACATCCAATTATGAGATAATTTTTTAGTTAATGATCTTTATTATAATTTTAAATATTTTATATATTGATGATAGTAAAATTTAAATTATTTTTATATAAATTATTTATATTAAGCAGATATTGCAAAAGCACAAGCATAACAATCAGTGAAGTTTTAGAATAGTTATTAGAAGATGTATAGTTTTAGATTGTTCTTCATCTTACGAGTTGAATTTTATAATCACTATCATAAAAAATGATTAAAGTAGTAGCCAAGATCATTTATAAAAAAATTATCTCATAATCGGACACCATTTGATCCTTTGATCAATCATTTATTATTTAACGATCGAAACTAATCTATACTAAATTGATCAAGATAACGATATCCGATTGAAGTGAAACTTTTATAGTATGCTACAAACATCATCAAGATCATCGTTGTAGATTTTTGGATCCATCAGAGATCTCCATCTATCAGATCATTGCATCATCGTTCGTAGTCATCGAAATCAATTTTTTTTGATCCATGAAGCTAGGGCCATCGGATCGAGGTGACCTTTTGCGATGATACTCTAATGATAATTATTTAGATAATGAATGATGAAGATTGGCATTAAATTTTAAAATTATATAATATTTAAAAAATATATATATATGGCAGTAGTTATAATTAACCGCTGCCATAAATCAGATTATAGCAATGGTTCCTATTAACCACTATTATAGGTCTGACTTATGATAGCGGTTACAATGAATCACTACTATAGGTCGATCTATGGCAGCGATTTTTCATAACCACTGCTATAGGTCTGATCTACGGCAGCGATTTTTGTTAACCGCTGTTATATATCAGACCTATAGCAGTGGTTACAAAAATCATTGCTATAAATCGATTTTCGTTAATCGCTGCTATATATCGGACCTATAGCAGCGTTATAAAAATCGTTGCTATAGGTCCAACCTATAGCAGCAGTTAACGAAAATCGCTGTCGGACCTATAGCAGCGGTTAACGAAAATCGCTGCCATAGGTGCTATAACAGCGGTTTCAAAAATCACTACTATAGTAAGCACTGCCATAGGCTATTTTTATAGTAATGAGTGGTGCCCTTCATTGATGGTCCGGTCCTCCTGTATTATGATAGTATTGGAGCTATAGCTCAATCAAAAGAACCAAGGCGCACCATGAGATCAAGCACATTCTATATCGCTATCATCTTATTTGGAAGATTGTAGATTGAGATGATATCAAGCTTCAGAAGATCAACGAAAAAGAGAACCTGGCCAATCTATTTACTAAAGCCCTCAGAACAAAGGAGTTCAACAAACACAAGTAAAAGAGGAGTATTCGATACTATTTTGATTGACTTTAGTCTAAATGGGAGTTGTTAGGAATTATGTTCTAAAGCCAATCATCTAAGTTGTAGATGATTGTGCTCCTCTTGTAATTTATATATAAATTATTAATTAATAAAAAAGTTATTTAGCTTTTTCATTATAAATTTTTAATCTTTCTTAAATAAACTTCTATATTATGATGAAGTTCTTAGAACTACTTTTAATCGATAAAAAAGAATTTATCGGATGGTTCTTAAGATTATTTATGATCAAATAATATATTATTAATTAGGATAATAACTTATCAAGTATAGATCATTGTGTGCCATATAAGTTGGTTATCCTCATAACCAAGGAGTGTGGAGAACTTGTATAGCATGCAGGTGAAATGTAGGAGTATCTACACTAAACATGACCAATATGCGGAGCACTCTACTATCAATTATAGTTCATGAAGGCTATGGATATAAGTATCCCTTTGACCTGAGATCAATACAGTGACTTGCAAGCAACTCACTGTACTTTGATACTGGACTATCTGTATTTCTAATATAGTGATGAAAAGTTTCTAGATGTAGTCAAGTACTTACGAAGGAGGTGTGTGAGTCAAGATGGAATTGACCACTCCAAAAAGTTTGGAGAGAATGTCTCATTATGTTTCAATTGAGCAAAATCTAGGCCTAAATAATTCTTATGAGGAATCACTGGATTTATAAAGTTGAGACACCATATGGATGAACTAATTAAGAGTTGATAGTTAACTCTAAAATCATCTTGAGCATTAAGGATCAAAGGGATGAATTATACAGCAACCATAGGTCAGGGTTCTTGAATGTTGCTTTACGTACATTCGACCTATCCGAACATCGGATATCATTACTAGATGGTCATTTCGATTGGTGTAGAAATTTATTCCTATGCTACTAGCTTAGATTTGAACCTATGGGGTCACACACATAAGTAGTTTCTATCTGATTAGATGGCTGATCAATGATTATGAATCGTTCAAAGATCTAATTGTCAATATAATTGATGATTGATCAAGTGCAAGTGTTGCGATAGAATAATTCGCTAAGTGATAGTAAATTATAGGAGGATTAATTAGCTATTGGATTGCTAATTGGCTTAATTTGATGGAGCATTAGGGCTAAAATCAAGTCAACTGAATTAGATTCAATTTGTTTTGATTTGGGTTTGATTAGATCAAGCCTAATTAGATTATAAGATAACCTAATTATAAGGAAGATCAATTTCCTATTTGATAAGGACTTGTATGCACCTAATTCCTAATTAGATTAGGATTTAAATGAGACTTAATTAAGTTCTATTTAGTTTCCTAGTTGGGCTAGGATTCCTTTTAATTAAGTGCAACCAATTTCTAGTTAGTTAAAGATTTAATTAGATTTGACCTAAGATAAAAGGAGAGCCCAGTTGGACTGGGACTCTCCCTCTCCTTTTGCGCCAACATAGCTAATGCCCACCAAAGAATGCCACTCATTTTTTCTCATATTGGTATGAGATTTCTTACAATCTCACACCAATATGATGCCTCACGCACCCCTCCCTCTTGATCTTTGGATGAAAGTCATTTAGGTCAAATAGGGTAATTTTTGTTTTGATTACAACTCTATTGGATAGAGTTTTAAATCGCTAAAACTCTATCTCTTTGGAGGCCATTATATAGGATCTTTTGGCATGTGAAACCAAGTGAATTTCACCATGAAAAATAGAAGAGGGGTGTGGAATATTGGGTGCTATTCTTATGTGGGCATGAGGTTCTTTTAGGACACCTCTATTGCATGTCTTTTTGTGAGAAAAGAAAGAAGAGAAGAAGGGGTTCTTTTCTTAGGGTTTTTCCTTCTCTTTGTATATGCTTTTGAGAGTAAAGAGAGAAGGGTCTCTCTTTTTATTCCTCCTCAGTTTCTTCATCTCCTGGAGCATCCGAGAGATTTGAAGAAAAGAAATTAGATCAGCCATCAGGAGAAATTTGCAAGGAGCTAGCACCCCCCATAAATTTTCAATTATCGAACCTCTAATCAGCATAGAAATCTCGTGTGGACATTCTATAGAGGTCGGACAACCTGTGTGGCTTCAAGCAACAATTAGATCCATGAAAATTAGCAACGAAGTTCTCGACTTGTGCTCAAGTATAGAGATTCGATCTCTATTACATGTTAGATTTGATCTAGGCTATTATTGATATGATTAATGCCTATTTGCTTTCTGTTTTCAGATTTATATATGCATGATATCATATCATAGATACTTATTTTTAGGTGTTTAATGATCTAATCATATGCATAAGTAGATTAATATGATTAATCTTATGTCTTCTACTAGTTTTATTTTAAAAAAGCTTTGAAAGGTATGCATGAAACCCCATAGTTTTTCCTTCAGGATCGAAAAAGCTTCGAAAGGTATGCATGAAACCATATAGTTTTTCCTTCAAGATGAAGGTATCTTTTTAGAATATTATTCATCTAGTAAGATATATAGAATCTTCAACAAAAGAATATTGGTTATTGAAGAATATATTCATATTGTATTTGATAAAATTAATGATACATTCTCAAAAAAAAGAAGATGTTGTTGATGATGATGTAGGAACCTCAGACAAAGAAATGGAAAACCTTACCCTTAGAGAAACTTCGGCATAGAATGACGAAAGACATGACAATTGACAAAGATGACAAAAATGAAGAAAAAAACCATGAGAGCACCCAAGACAAAGTGAAAGTCCACTCAAGGAATGGAGGTATGCTTATGGACATCCAAAAAAATTTATTATTGGTGATCCATCATAAAGAATAAAAACTCGATCTTTCTTAAGAAATATTAATAATCATTTAGCTTTTGTATCTTAAATTGAACCAAAATCAATTGAGAAAGCTGAAAATGATCCTAATTGGATGAATGCAAAGCTAGACAAACTTAATCACTATTATAGAATAGGGCTATGGTAGCACATACTATTGCAGCAATTTTGAAAATTGCTGCCATAGACTCTATAGCAGTAGTTATATAGAACCGCTGCTATAAGTCTGATCTATGGCAGTAGTTTCCTTTAAATGCAGTCATAGGTCTGATCTATAGCAGCAATTTTTTCTAACCGTTGCTATAGATCAGACTTATGGTAGCAGTTCTATATAACTACTGCCATAGATTTTCTATAGCAGCGGTTACATAAAATCACCGCCATAGTTTGAAACATATGGCAGTGGTTTTGCCCAACCGCTGTAATAGGTTCCACATATCACAGTGGTTAACCAATCGCTGCTATAGTTCACAACCTATGGTAGTAATATTTTTTAACCGCTATCATAGATCAGACCTATAATAGTGATTAAAAAAAATTGCTACCATAGGTCAGACTTATGACAGCAGTTAGAAAAAACTGCTGCCACAGGTCAGACCTATGGCAGCGATTTTATATAATTGCTATTATATCTTTTTTTATATTATTTTTTTAAATATTATATCATTCTAAAATTTAATGTACATCTTCATCATTCATTATCTAAAAAATTATCATTAGAGTGTCGTCATAAAAGGCTACCTCAATCCGATAGCCGTAGCTTCATCAATCAGTAAAATTTGATTTGAATGAGCATGAAGGATGGTGCGATGATCTGATAGATAAAGATCATCGATAGATCTAAAAATCTGCAATGATGATCTCGATGATGTTTGTAATATACTATCAAAGTTTCACTTCAATCAGATATCGTTATCATCGTCAATTTAGTATGAGATGATTTCGACCATTAAATGAGAAATAAGTGATCAAAAGGCTAAATAGCATCCGATTATGAGATAATTTTTTAGTTAAATGATCTTTGCTATATTTTTCATTGGTTTATACAGCGATGGTCATAAAATCTAAATCATTTTTATATAAACTATTCATGTTAAGTAGATCTTGCAAAAGCACAAGCATAATTACTAAGAGAGTTTAAGAATGGGTATCAAGTAACGTATAGTTTTGGATCGTTCTTAGACCCACAGTTTGAATTTTATGATCACCACCATAAAAATAATTAAAATAGTAGCTAAGATCATTTATCTAAAAAATTATCTCATAATCAGATATCATCTAGTCCTTTGATCACTCATTCTTATTTAACGATCGAAATCATTCCGTACTAAATTGACCATGATAATGATATCCAATTGAAGTAAAACTTTGATAGTATGCTACAAACAGTACTGAGATCATCATTGTAGACTTTTGGATCCATCAATGATCTTCATCTATCAGATCATTATGCCATCATTTCTAATCGTTGAAATCAAATTTTACTGATCAATGAAAATAGGGCTATCGGATTGAGGTGATCTTTTATGATAATACTCTAATGATAATTATTTAGATAATGAATGATAAAGAGAGATATTAAATTTTAAAATTATATAATATTTAAAAAAATAATATAAAAAAAATATAGCAGTGGTTGTATAGAATCGCTGTCATAAGTCACCACTGCCATAGATCTGATCTATGGTAGTGGTTCTATATAACTACTACTATATTTTTTTTATATTATTTTTCTAAATATTATATAATTCTAAAATTTAAAGCACATCTTCATCATTTATTATCTAAATAATTATTATTAGAGTGTCATCACAAAAAGCCACCTCGATCCGATAGCCTTAGCTTCATCGATCAGTAAAATTTGATTTCGACAATCATGAATAACGATGCGATGATCTGAAAGATAGAGACCACCGATGAATTTAAAAATCTACAACGATGATCTCGATGATGTTTATAGCATACTATCAAAGTTTTACTTCAATCAAATATCATTATCATGGTCAATTTAGAATGGAATGATTTCGATTGTTAAATAAGAAATAAGTGGTCAAAAGGCCAAATGACGTCCAATTATGAGATAATTTTTTAGTTAAATGATCTTTGCTATAATTTTAATCATTTTATATGATGATGATCATAAAATCTAAATCATTTCTATATGAACTATTCATGTTAAGTAGATCTTGCAAAAGTACAAGCATAATTACTAAAGAACTTTAAGAATGAGTATCGAGCGACGTATAATTTTGGATCATTCTTAAACCTATGATTTAAATTTTATAATCACCATTATAAAAATAATTAAAATAGTAGTCAAGATCATTTATCTAAAAAATTATCCCATAATCGGGCATCATCTGGTCCTTTGATCACTCATTTCTCATTTAACGATCGAAATCATTTCATACTAAATTAATCATGATAATGATATCCGATTGAAGTGAAACTTTGATAGTATGCTATAAATGGCACTAAGATTATTGTTGCAGATTTTTGGATCCATCGATGGTCTTCATCTATCAGATCATCATGCCATCATTCTTGATCATTGAAATCAAATTTTATTAATCGATGAAGCTAGAGCTATCGGATCGAGGTAATCTTTTGTAATGACACTCTAATAATAATTATTTAGATAATAAATGATAAAGATGAACATTAAATTTTAAAATAATATAATATTTAAAGAAATAATATGAAAAAAAAATATAGCAGTGATTATATAGAACCGTTGCCATAGATCTATGGCAGCGATTTTTTAATTGCTGCCATAGACCTTTGGCAGTAAATTTTAGTAACCACTGCCATAGGTTATTTTTTTCATCCACGCCCCTTATTTTCATTTTTGCTCTCGAGCTCTCTCTCTCTCTCCCTCCTCTCCGTCGCCAGTGAGGTCCCTCCCCTCCCTTTTCTTTTCTGGCTGGCGTCGCCTCCTCCACTTTCTCCTTTTTTTTTCTTCGACTAGCGTTGCCTCCTCCCCCGCTTCCTCCTTTTTTCCAGGCCGAACCCACCACCTCCCCCACCTCCTCCTTCCCCAATCGGCCCGGCCACTGGCTCTGCTGCCACTCCCCCACCTCCCCCTTCTTTCCTAACCGGCCAAGCCATCGACCCTGCCTCCTCCTTATTCCTCGATCGACCCGACTGTTGGCTCTATCGCCTCTCCCTTCTTCCCTGACTGGCCTGGCTGCCAGCCCGCCCCCTCCCTACTCTCTCTCTCTTTCTCTCCTCTCTTCTCTCAACCCAACCCGCCCCCCTACTCTCTCTCTTTCTCTTTCTCTATCTCTCTCTTCCCTCTTTCTCTCTATCTGTCACTCTCTCTCTCCCCTCTTTCTCTCTCTTTACTCTTTCTCATTCTCTCTCTTCTCTCTATGTCTCTCTCTTTCTTTGTATCTCACTATCTCTATATCTTTCTCGCAGGCTACCTCTAGCACCACTATCTTCCTTTAGCATCACCGTCGGTGACCCTCAGAGTTTTGTGCGACCACCTCTCCATAGCTGTAGGTATGATTTTTTTAAAAAAAATTCATAATAATATTTATTAATTATCATTTATAATATTTATAATAATATTTATAATATTTATAATAAATATTATAAATATTTATTATAAATATTATAATTACCTACTGGTCGTGGATCGTGTCGGTGGATAAGAAAACCCTTGCTGGTTGGTTTTGGACCATATCGTGGGTTCTAGATTGGGCTATGCCGTGTTGGTGGCCGTCGACGATCCTTGGCCATGCTAGCTGATAAGAAAATCCTTATCGATAGGTTTTGGGCTGTACTGACAATTGTGGGTTGTGTCAGCCATTAAGAGAACCCTCGCCCCCATTGATGGGTTTTGGACCGTGCCGACGGTCGTGGACTATGCCGACCGCTAAAAGCCCCTATCGATTGGTTTTGGACCGTGCCGACGATCTTGGACCATACTATATCGATGGTCGTGGATAGCCCTGGGCCATGTCGATTGATAAAAAAACCCTCATCAATGGGTTCTAGGCCATGCCAGCGGCCATCTACGATAAGCTTAACCTGTTCAAGAAGACATATCAGAAAGAACAATCATCTAGATTAACATTGATTTTCAATACAATATTTTCTAGATACTGCTTATTTTTTCTACTTAATACATGCTTTGGTAAGCAGCATTGCTATACAATACCAAGCTCGGTATCGCATACTCGCTTGATCTTTCTTATCAACAGAGCATGATGTAAAAGTATGGTAAGATTTAAATAGACTCCAATTAGTTAGAACCTTATTGATGCTCTACTAATATTATTGTTCAACATATTATATTGGTTAATATTCATTAATATTGTAGATCATGATGGCACTAAAATACCATCTAGCTTTCACCCCCATTCCTCAGCAGGCTATGCAGAGTTTCGCATCTAAGTTGCAAATGGAGCATATTCCATCCACCTCCGCATCGACTGCCTAGGGACCACCGATGTTGCCCAGGTATTGGCTACCCAAGAGGAAAGATGAATTAGGTATTTAAATTTAAATTTAAGATATGACCAGATTAAATTAACAAAGTGATTAAATAAAATAAACTATATAATGTGCAGTAAATAAAAATAATAAAGCAAGAGCATACAATCACAAACATAATAATTTTATAGTGGTTCAACGTCAAACTCAGCACCTATGTCCACTTCTTAAGTAAACTACTTAGGAATTCAACTATAATCACTTAGCTTGATTATAGTTTGATTATTTTACTTAGGTTCATAATCCAATCTAGTTGATTTTGATCTTGGCTCATCAACCACAACCATACAATGATTATTTTTTTAACTAACAATCAATCCTGATTGATTTTAATTTTAGCTCACCAATCAAACCATATAACGTCTAACTCTAGGCTTGGACTAATCCAGATTTCTCATCCCAAGAAACTTGAAATAAAAAAAAATACAATAAATAAAAACAAAAATGAACTCTTTGAAGCTTGAGAGAAGAAATTCTGAAAGCTTGGCTTGTTGGCTTGATTTCTTTTCTTTGAATGCTTGAGGAAAGTAGTAGATGATCTTTGATAGTAATGGCTTGACTTCTCTTAGAGTAAGGATATTGGAAGGACAAAGGTATCTCTAAAGATCACTCCTTCCTTTTCACTATATTGCTCACACACTTGAATACACTGAAAATCTGCTTGAAAGCTCTCTTTGCAAGTTCAAAGTTATCTTTCTTGTTTCAAATATTTTCTTAAGTATTTCTAAGATTTTCCACCATTACAAGTCATCTAGGTGGACATCTAGAAGTAATCTAACCATTGGAGAACCAAAAATAGCCATTGGAAGGCATGTGCAGTGAAAAAGCTGCAAAACTAGAAACTATCCGTTATAGGCACTGGGCCGGCTTAGTCCAAACTAGGATGGCTCAATTTTTGGCTTAGATGGCTCAGTCTCATAGATTTTAAAACATCTATTTCTATCTTTTTTTTATTTTCTGAGACTAGGACAACTATCTTTCTGATTGGATTGGCCTAGTTGCCACTAGATCGGCTCAATCCCCTGGATCTTGAAAATCTAGCTTTCTACACTTTCTGTCTTTTACTTCCACTAAGATTAGGTCGGCTCAGTCTCAAACTGGATCGTCCTAATTTGCATGTCATGCATGCTAAAGACTATTTATGATCCTTTCTTATCCAAATTACTTTGTAAGCTAGACTTATCCCTTTTGCTTTGATTTAATCTTCATTATAATCTCTTGAGAGATACATCTAAACTGAAGTATCTTCTCTAAAATCTTGAGTGATGAATGTTCATTTAGATAAGTGAAAATACTTAGAGTTTGTGAGCTCTTTAGATTTACAACTATACATCCTCACAAACAACGTTAGTAATTTTAACAATTTATGCTCAAATACTTTTATTATCATCAAAATCAATCTAGGATCAATAATCTTTTCTTTTTTGATGATGACAAAACCTTTTGAGTATAACCTTTCCTTTATATTTCAAAATGATATTTTCATTCAATCTTACCAATTAACTCATACATCATATTCATTTAAATTTTATCAATTTACATATGCTTCTCTTGAATATGATAGTTATGTTCAATTTAAGTCAAATTTTATATTGCTCCTCCTTACTATGTGCTGAGGTTTCAATTTAGCAATTTGAGTTATGAATTTATGATTTCTTTTATATTTGTAATTACAATTGAATTGCAAGTGCTTGTGCATTCTTTATTTAGATCTTACTTAAGTAATACTTATTTAAGTAGTGCCGTTCTTTTCACTTAATTGTATTTAAATTATCATTTTATACTCATTTTTCTCTTCCTTTTTGTCATTATCAAAAATTATACATATAATATAAAAAGAGATTTGATCAAATATGAAAAGAGATAATTTCATTCATTCATTAAAAAAATTTGATACAATGCAACCAAAATCAAACTTCATTCATTTATGGATATAAAAAGTTCCAAGTTCATAAAATGCTGAAGTTTGAACATTACATATTATGGACATTTACAACTAAAATACTCTAAGTCGAACTAAATGCATCCTAGAAGCAACTTAATCAACACTAGGCTCTGGAGGGTCAGATGAGGCTGGATCCATGGGTGCTGAAGTATGCTATTCGATGAATACCTTCCTCACAGCATTTTTCATTAATGAAGAAAAACCACCTAAGAGTTTGTCATATACTCTAGTTGAGACGCGCTGCACAATCTCCTCAATCTAATCCTCATCAAGTCTGATAGTGGACGAAGATGGAGCAGGCGTAGGATGCTGTGGCATGGGCTCTAGATCATTTCTTTCTTCCCTTTCTTCATCTAGCTTCACCTAATTTCCATTGACCTTCTTAAATTTCATCCTATGCATCGATTTCAAATTATAGGTATTATAATGTTGTAGCTTCCTACTAGGTTCTCCTTTCATACTAACTCCAAAGTCTTGAAATGTTAATGTCAGAAATATCCCGTACGACAATGCAGGTTTTTCTCTTTGGGATGCTTCTTGCATCACCCTCAATATTAAAGCTGGAAGATTGAATTTTTTCCTCATTAGAATGTGATACATCACTGCTATGTCGTTCTTGTTCAAAAAATCAAACCTTCATATTCTGGGAACTAGAATCCTAGCTGAAATATGATGAAATAGTCTATTCTCCATGGATAAATCTCTAGCATGGATTTCTTCAAAGTGCATGGCATCATCCCTATCAAATAATAATCACAATCCACTTACTCGATCATCTAATCTCTCAACTCCTTCAATAGGTGCTCTATGTAAACTACCTAATTTCTTTATGGTCAAATTGATCTTGACTCTCTTTACCTCTATCTCAAACAAATTTGGTCTAACCCTAGCATTACCATAGAACTCTCTTACGAGATTTGGATAGACTGAAAGATTGATCCCAGAGCATAGGTATTCCCATACTTGATACTTCAAGCCCTCTCCAAACTCAAACTCTTCCTTTTCCAAAAAATCAAAATCCACCCTTCTACCTATTGTCATTGCCCTAGAGGAAAGAGGAATAGGTGTGGAAGAGGGAGATGGCGGAGAAATCGAAGATAGAGGCAGAGGGGGTTGAGTGGATGGTCCTGAAGGAGGTGAAGAGGACTGAGATGACCTAGATGAGCGGTCTTCTCGAAACTTTGTTCATCATTTTTCACCATGAATCCCTCTTTTAGGCGGCGGAACTAGACATATATGCTTAATCTACGATTTGTTTCTTGGGCAGCATGATTCTAAAATCTCACCCAAAAGTAGTGGAAATGGATTGCCAGAGGAAGATTTTAGGGTTCTAGGGTTTTCTTGGTAGACGTCTAAGAGACGAGACCTAAAAACCCCTTAGAAAAGCCGTCGATCATTCCATTTTAAAAATAGAAATCTCGACAACTTAGCCATCCTAGTTTTTTTATGAAAAAGAACTGAGTCGGCCCAGTACTAGGTCAACTAATTTTTTCAGAAGAAAAAATATAGGACAGCTCAGTTTTGCACAGGGCTAAATCTTCTAAGTTTCAAGATCAGAAATTTTGCCATTTATTATTTTTTTCTAAATGCAATAAAATGTGAGCAAACTTAAGAAAATTCATCACATAAAAATCAATTAAATTGCTTATTAAACATGCTTATTTAGCCATTTTAGCAAACTGGATCAAACAAGCCTAATTGTTTTCTTATTGTACAAAATCTTTCTTCATTCAAGAATTTAGTAAAAATATCTGCAACTTGATTTTTAGTTGGCATGTATTCAAGGAGTATATCATTATTTTGAACATACTTTCTAATAAAATGATGTCTTACTTCTATATGCTTTGTTCTTGAGTATAATATAGAATTTTTAGTTAAATTTATGGCACTTGTATTGTCACATCGAATAGAAATGTTATTATATGTAATACCATAGTTTTCTAGTTGTTGTTTGATCCATAATAGTTAAGCACAATAACTCCCAGCAGTAATATATTCGGCTTCCACCGTAGACAAGGCTACTGAGTTTTATTTCTTGCTAAATCAAGAGATCAAATTCACTCCTAAAAATTGACATATACCACTTATACTCTTCCTATCTAAGTAACAATCAACAAAATCTGAATCACTATAACTAATTAAGTCTAATGAAAATTATTTAGAGTACCATAAATCAACATCTTGAGTATTTATTAGATACTTAAAAAAAAATTTAACAGCTAGTACATGTGATTTCTTAGAATTTGATTGATAACGTGCACACATGCATATACTAAACATTATGTCTAGCCTACTTGTAGTTAAATATAGCAAAGATCCAATCATACCTTAATATAGCTTAGGATCTACTACTTTTTCTTTAGGATCTTGATCAAGCTTGTAACTTGTGCTCATGTGGGTGCCACTTTCTTTGACATTCTTCATCCCAAATTTCTTTAATATTTTCTTAATGTATTGCTTTGGTTGATGAAGATCCCCTCATTTAATTGCTTGATTTGGAGTCCAAAAAAAAAATTGAGCTCTCCCATCATACTCATCTCGAACTCATCCAGTATGAGACTAGCAAACTCTCTATATAAAGTTTCATTAGTAGCACCAAATACAATGTCATCCACATATAATTGTATAATTAATAAATCACTCAATTTTTTTTAATAAATAATATTTTATCTACATTATCTCTTTTAAAATCATTGTTTAGTAGAAATTTACTTAATCTATCATACCAAGTTCTATGTGCTTGTTTTAATCCATATAGTACTTTTTTAAGTTTATAGACATGATTAGGTAACTCTTGATTTTCAAAGCATGAAAGTTGTTCTACATAAACTTTCTCCTCAATTAAATCATTTAAAAATATACTCTTTATATCCATTTGAAAATGTTTAAAGTTTATGAAATATGCAAATGCTAAGAGCAATCTAATAACTTCAAGTCTAGCTACGGATGTAAAGAATTCATCAAAATCAATATCCTCTTCTTGATTGTATCTTTGTGCAACCAATCTAGTATTGTTTCTAATTATATTGCCCTTCTCATGAAGTTTATTTCTAAAGATCCATTTAGTACCTATTATAAAAAAAATTTTAGGTCATTCAACTAGCTCCCAAACTTTATTTCTGTCAAATTGATTTAATTCTTCTTACATTGCTAAAATCCAATTTGGATCCTTTTCAGCTTCAACTACATTTTTAGGTTTTAAATAAGATACAAATGCAATATGATTCATAGCTTTCCTAAGAAATGATCTAGTTTTAACTCCATGAGATGGATCATCTATTATTAATTTCTTAGGATTATTATGATCATACCTCCATTTCTTTGGTAAGTTAGATGTACCTTGATCATCTTGAGATTGTGGCAACTCTTCTTCAACCACTTGCTCTTCGATTTCTTTTTCTTGAGAGAGACTATCTTCAAATGATATATCTTTCAATTTATTTTTAAGAATTTCTACATCCATGTCAAGCTCTTCTTTTCTTATTTTAAGAGAGTTAGTTTCATCAAAAATAACGTGCATGGATTCTTCCACAATCAATATTCTTTTGTTAAATACTCTATATGCTCTACTATGTGATGAATATCCTAGAAAAATTTCTTCATCTGATTTTGCATCAAACTTTTTTAGTATATTTTTATCATTTATTAGAATAAAATATCTACATCCAAAAATTTTAAAATATAAAATATTTAGTTTTTTTTTTTTATAGAGTTTATATGAAGTTTTCTTTAAAATTAGTCTAATTAATGCTCTATTTAGCATATAGCATACGGTGTTAATAGCTTCCATCCAAAAATATTTTGAAAGATTGCTTTCATAAAGCATGGTTCATGCTATTTTAATTAATATTCTATTCTTTCTTTCTACCATCCTATTTTGTTTGGGATGTTCTAGGTGCTGAAAAGTTATAATTGATTCTATTTTTAGAGTAAAAACTTTTAAACTTTTGATTTTCAAATTTCATACCATAATCACTTTTTATATATATAATATTATATTTTTTTTTATTATTTTATTAAATAGATCAACAAACATATCAAATGCATTATCTTTATGAGATAAAAATAAAACCCATGTATATCTTGAAAAATCATCTATTATAACAAAGTCATATCTTTTTCCTCCAAGACTAGTAGTTGAAATAGGTCTAAATAAGTCCATATGAAGTAATTCTAGAGGCATAGTAGTTGAAATAATATTTTTAGATCTGAAAGAGGATTCTATTTATTTTCTAAGATGCCATACTTTGCAAACTTTATTCTTTTTAAAATTTATCTTAGATAAACCTTTCACTAAGTCAAATTTAATCAATCTAGCCAATCAATCTATGCTTACATGACCTAATCTATTATGCCAAATCAAATTTGATTCATTTATTTTAGCATTCATAGCAACAAGACATTCAATATTTTTATTTTTAAGTTCATCAAGATCAACAATATAAATATTCTCATATTTTTTTTTATGAATTTAATGCTATCATCTAAAGAACTAGTTACAATACAATGAGATGATTTGAATGAAATATTAAAACCTTTCCCACAAAGTTGGCTTATACTAAGCAAATTATGTATTAATCCTTCAACATATAAAATATTTTCTATACTAATGGAGGGTGTTATCAAAATATTATCGAGATCAATGATTTTTTCTTTACCGTTATCTCTAAATATCACAACACCTCCATCTTTAGCTTCAAGAGAGACAAATTATAATTTATCTTCCATCATGCATCTTGAGCATCCACTATCAAGGTACCATCTTTTTTTAGTTCTTACGGATGCCAAGCACACCTACACAAGTAATCAAGTAAACTTCAGTACCCAAGTTAACTTGGATCCTTTGAGATTAGCATAAATGATTCTTTTTGGAATCCAAACTTGTTTCACTTTTGATTTGCTTGAATTAAAAATTTTGCATTCAATAAATTTATGTTTAATTTATTACATTTGTAACATGTAATGCTTCTACCATAATTTTGAGATTTTGTATATGAATTTTTTAAGAATTTTTGCTTTGTTGATGGATTATACCCTATGCCGATTTTATCAATGGCCATCTTTTGATTTTTAATAATCTTTTACAAATTTTTAGAGCTTAGCATATATCTATCTACCATAGACCTTAATCTTGTTACTTCATCTTGTAAGGATACAATCTTTTCATTTGATTCATCTAGATTAGTTTGTAATTCTTTCACATTTTTTTCTATTTGAGCTTTATCTTTACTTAAAGATTGATTCTCTTTCTTTAGTTCTTTATTCTTATGAGATAGCTTTTTCAAATTACAAAGTAAATCATTAAAGACTTCATATAATTTCTCAAATATGAATTTAGAAATTGAGTCATCTTGGTTTACCTCATCCTCCAATGCCATAAGACAAAGATTTGTTTTTTCTTCTCTTAGACATTCTTCTTTGCTTGAAGAGGAGTCTTCGTCATTGCTCTATGTTGCTTTTAATACTTTCTTCCTTGATTTTTTTGAACTCTTCTTCAACAATGGATAGTCCATTTTAAATAACTCATACTTATGTACCAATATATTTATCTTAAATTCCTTGACTTAATTAGTTCCCTCATGGATGATTTCAAGTCTATTCCAAATTTCATTGGTAGATGAATATATTCATATCTTATTGAACTCATTAGCGTCCAAAGCATAATATAGAACATTCATTGCTTTGGCATTAAGTTGAGCTTTCTTCTTATTATGTTCATCCCAATCCTATTCAGATTTTGAGATGGACACTCCATCAACTATGATTGTAGGTGTGTGAAGCTCTAACATTATGACATTACACATATCATAATCTTGTGCTTAGATGAATATCCTCATTCATGCTTTCCAATAGGCATAGTTAGTCCCATTGAATAGCGGAGGTCTATTGGTTGATTGCCCCTCAACCAATGGAGTCTCAATTGGGATTGCTATTTAATCTTTAGCTCTTTGATAGCTTGATCGATAACTAATATTAGAGTACCTACTCTGATACCACTTATTGCTTAGGTATTGGCTACCCAAGAGGGGGATTGAATTGGATGTTTAAATTTGAGATATGAGCAGATTAAATTAACTAAGTGATTAAATGAAATAAACTATGTAATATATAGTGATGAAAATAATAAAGCAAGAGCATACAATCACAAACATAATAATTTTATAGTGGTTCAGTGCCAAACTTAGCACCTATGTCCACTTTCTAAGTAAATTACTTAGGAATTCAACTATAATCACTTAGCTTGATTATAGTCCGATTGTTTTACTTGAGTTTACAATCCAACCCAGTTGGTTTTGATCTTAGCTCACCAACCATAACCATACAATGATTATTTTTCCAAGCTAATAATCAACCATGATTAGTTTTAACTTTGACTCACCAATCAAACCATACAATGTCCAACTCTAGGCTTGGACTAATTCAAGTTTCTCATCTCAAAAAATTTAAAATTAAAAAAATATAATAAATAAAAATAAAAATAAACTCTTTGAAGCTTAAGAGAAGAAATTCTGGGTGCTTGGCCTGTTGGCTTAATTTCTTCTCTTTGAATGCTTGAGGAAGGTAGTAGATGATCCTCAATAGCAATGGCTTGACTTCTCTCAGAGTGAAAATGTTGGAAGGACAAAGGTATATCTAAAGGTCACTCCTTCCTTTTTACTATATTGCTCACATACTTGAATACATTGAAAATCTGCTTGGAAGCTTCTTTTATAAGTTTAAAGTTGTCTTTCTTATTCCAAATATTTTTTTAAGTATTTTTGAGATTTCTCATCATTACAAGTCATCTAGGTGAACATCTAGAAGTGATCTAGCCATTGAAAAATTAAAAATAATCATTGGAAGGCGTGTGAAGTGAAAAAGCTATGAAACTAGAAACTAGTCATTATAAGCACTAGGCCGGTTCAGTTTTTGATTGGGTCAGCTTAGTCCAAACTAAGATGGCTCAATTTTTGGCTTAGATGGCTCAGTCTTAGAGATTTCAAAATATCTATTTCCATTTTGTTTTATTTTCTGAGACTAGACGGCTACCTTTCTGACTGGGTCGACTAGTTGCCACTAGGTCGACTTAGTTAAAAACTAGATCAGCTCAGTCTTCTGGATCTTAAAAATCTAACTTTCTATATTTTCTATATTTTGCTTCTACTGAGACTAGATCGGCTCAGTCTCAGACTGGGTCGGCCCAGTTTGCACACCATGCATGCCAAAGATTATTTGTGACCTTTTCTTCTCCAAATTACTTGGTAGGCTAGACTTATCCTTTTTGTCTTGATTTAATCTTCATTATAACCTCTTGAGAGATATATCCAAACTGAAGTATCTTCTCTAAAATCTTGAGTGACGAATCATCATTTAGATGAGTGAAAATACTTAAAGTTTGTGAGCTCTTTAAATTTATAACTACACATCCTCACAAACAATGTTAGTAATTTTAACAATCTATACTCAAATACTTTTATTATCATCAAAATTAATCTAGGATCAACAACCAGTATCTATTCCTCCACCGACATTTGAGCCTCCACCATCAGCCACATCTTCGGCACATGCTCCATCCACTAATGAGTCTCCTAGCATCCACATCACATGATCCCATAGCCAATAAGTATACATTTTTATTATATTATTTATTTATTTATTTGCATAGTTATTATACATTCTTATATATTTGTATAATATATTTTTATTACAGGTGCATCATCTAGTAGGATATTTCATGATCCTACATACATGCCGTATGTATGGAACTATCAACATCAGATGATGGTGGAGTATGATAAGGAGGGAAGGCTAGTTGGAGAGGCTGTGTGGAAGATGTATTTCTTTTTCGAAGTACTCGTGAGGTGGTCCGACATCATTTCAGTACTATCCATAGACTGGCGATTGATAAACACTGATGTTAGGGATCGGATATAGAAGGAGATATGGATAAGTGTATCTTAATTATATTTATGCATTTGATATTTTTACACTATGTTTGATTAAAATAATTTTATAACTAATTTTTGATAACTTTGTACAGAGAAGGTATAATTTTTTAGATCATGAGAAGGCTCGAGATGCCTGACTAAAGAAGATTAAAAAGTTGTATCGAAACTATAAGATCAAACTCCATAGAGAATGGCTCAAGCACAGATGAGACATTCTAGAGGAGCTTTTTTCTTAGATTTAGGACGATCCCTTGAGTCAGTAGGAGGAGATGGTTAAACATTAGAGGAATCAGAAGTTTCAGATTTAATTTTTAACTTTTAAATTTTTAATATATTAATAATTATATTTAAATATTTTTAAATATTATTATTTATTTAAATATTTTTTGATCATCTCCTATCAGAACTAGGAGAATTGGGCAGCTCAGGAGTACATGCACACTTTCGATCATGAGTCTATGACCAATCGTGTGCATAGAGAGGTAATAAATTTTGAATCTTAGTTTATAAATTAAATTATTTTTTTTTGTATGTTTCTAATAAACTGATCTATTGTTATAGCTGACGAGAGAGAGCGTGATGTCCACCCATTGCACCATCTTCTGATTCAGTCATACAAATAAGAAGGGCATGCCGATGAATGCTGCGATTGAGAAAATTTTTGTAAGTAATAAATAGGATATTAGTATAATTAGTATTATAACATTTTTTATAATATTTTGCTTGAATTTATAATTATAGAAGCAGTTAGACGTACTCACGAGCGAGGGCCTGGACACCTCTAGCCTCCATGACCATCTATCTCAGGTCTTGAGGCTTGAGCACTCTGGGAGGATCCGATGCAGGCCCGGATATACATTGATGAGCTATTTATTTAAGGCGAGTGTCTCTTCATATGCTTCCGATGTCATCAGTCGGGAGCAGCTTGAGGAGGCATTGCCCAGACAGCTCAGATTAGGAAGCAGGCTGCTCAGGCTTGGGAGCAAGCTGCTTAGCTATAGGACATCGTGATCACTATGGTGCAAGTCTTAATGCATATTTTAGAGTTGACTTCATGGGCCTTGAGGACATATTGGTCGGCATTTCAACTCCAGCCCCTCGAGCTCCAGCTCCTCCAACTCGTGCTCTATCTCCTCCTGATGATGACGACTGAGATGTAGATTTAGTAGACTTTTGATTTTTTTTTTAAAAAAAAATATTATAATAAATTTTATTTAGTAATAAAATTTGAGCATTTCAAAAATATTCTTATGTTTATAATATCTTCTTATGTTATATATTAAACTTTATTTATTAGATAAAAAAATTAAAAAATTATTTTTTTTATTATTCAAAATCTATGGCAATGATTGAAAAATTGCTACTGTTGGCATGCCAATCGATACTGTAGATCACGTGCCAACTATTATCATAATCTATGACAGCGGTTGAAAGACCATAATCTATGACAGTGGTTGAAAGACCACTACCACAACTAATGGCAGTGGTTGAAAAATTACTACATTAGACTTATGGCAATGATTCCATAACCACCATCATAGATCAACCTATGGCAGCAGTTATAGAATCATTACCATAGATGACCAATGGCAGTGGTTATGATAACCGCTGCCATAGATCATCTATGGTAGTGATTACGATAGCTGCTATAAAAACCATTATCATAGACCTACGATGATGGCCATAATGACAGCAATTAGCTAGCCATTGTCGTAGGCTATGGCAGCAAGTTTTTGGGCTATGACAATGATTCACAATCGCTGTCGTAGCCCTTTATTATAGTAGTGAATCGATATTTTAAAAAAATATGTTGGCCCTTGAATTAATTTTGATGAGAATAAAACATTTAAGTATGTATATTTATTCTAACAAGTTGCTCAAGTGATTGAAAAGAGATTTCAAGAAGCTATATAGAGTCATATTTCAAAGATACCTATGATTTTCATCTTGAAGACTCAAAGAAGCAAGGTTGAAGGAGGCCAAGTCATGAAAAATTCAAGTAAAAATAGACTAGAGTCAACCCCTGAAGATTTTGAGTTGACTCTGATACGCTATCATCAAATAGCATAGACTTCAAGTCGACTCTAGGGGTTTAAGAGTCGACTTTGGCATGCAAGAATCAGCCAGCATAGAGCTCGAGTTGACTCTCATAAAGCTTGAGTTGACTCTCTTAGAAAAGATAGAGAGATGATTTTCTATAAATAATTCTTGAGTCAACCCTGAAGACGTCAAGTTGACTCAAAATAACTTGAGTTAACCCCTGATCTGCTATAGCCGACTCTACTATGGCTGGTAGTTCAAACGACTAGCTTTTTAGAAGCTACAGTTTTGTATAGAATACCTCTAATGGCTATTTCTCACTTTCTAATAGCTAGAAACCCATTTTTGGATATTTTAACAAGCATTTATAAACTCCAAAAGCATTCAAGAAGGAAGAGAACTCAAAAGAACAAAGGAAAACAATAGAGAAGTGCATTGAACACCGAAAGAAAGGAAAAGAGAGCCCAAATTTCTCTGTGTGCATTTAGTGAGCATTCAAGAAGAAAAGACAAATTCTAATTACCTAATTTTTGTGCATTCAAGTAATTTTCAAGAGGAAGAATATAGCATTCATTGCAAAGCTTCTCAACTCCTCAGATTGAGCTTCTATGACCATTTTATTTATGCTAAAATATATATTTTATTTTCTACTATTTATAAGTTTTAATAGGGATTGAAACTTGGGGATAAGCTTATCCAAGCCTTGAATTAGATTGTATATAAGTCTAGAGTGGCTTCGGATAAAGATTTGGTTGATGAGCTCATAAAACAAACTAGATTTAGATTGTGAGCCTAGAAAGTAATCTTGTTGTAATTTGAGTAGAGATTATAGTAGAATTCTCAAAGAGATTGCTTGGAAAGTGGATGTAGATATTGTGCTTGATATTGAAACACTATAAAATTTGATCTTTATGTGTGCCTTTGATTTCTTCTATCTTACTTTACTTATTACTTCATAATCTCTACATATTCATTCATTGTTTTCACTACATGTTTACATTGTTCACTTAAATTGTGTACATATCTATTTTAAATTGGAAAAAGTTTTTAGAAAAACATTCAACACCCCCCCCCTCCCCTCCCCCCCCCCCCTCTCCTCTCCTCTTGGCTTGTCTCACTGGGCAACTAAATAAGATTTGGACATTAGTAAGTAGACCTATAGATCACTCTATAATTATAATAAAATGGGTATATATAAATAAATTAGATGAAAATAGACTAGTGGTAAGATACAAAGCTAAATTAGTTGCTAAAGATTATAATCAAGAAAAATGAATTGATTTTAGTAAAATCTCACTTATAACTAGACTGGAAGCCATTAGATTGTTGCTAGCTTTTGCATGTTTCATGAATTTTAAATTTTACCAAATAGATATTAAAAATTTATTTTTAAATGGATATATTATTTAGGAGATGTATGTTGAACAACTTCCTAGTTTTAAAAATTATGCTTTCCTAAATAATATTTTCAAACTAAATAAAGCATTATATGACTGGGAGTAAGCACCTTATATATGGTATGAAAGGGTAAATAACTTTTTAATGGAGAATGATTTTATAAGAGAAAATATAGATACCATTTTATTTTTGAAAAAAATAATAATGACTTGTTAGTAATATAATTTATATGGATGATAGTATCTTTGATGCCACTAATTAATCTTTTTATCAAGAATTTGCTAAGTTAATACACAAGGAGTTTGAGATGAGCGTAATGAGAGAATTAAACTTCTTGCTCAAATTCCAAATGAAGCAAAATATAGAAAGGATCTTTATCAATCAAACCAAGTATATAAAAAAAATATTTAAAAAGTTTGGGATGAAGAATAGCAAGCTAATTGTCATCCCCATGAGTCTCTCATGTAAGCTTGACAAAGATGAGAATGGTAAGAGTATCAATCTCAAACCTTATCGTAGTATTATTGGATCTTTACTCTATCTTACTGCTAGTAGATTTGATATAATGTTTAGTATTTGTATATATACTAGATTCAATATAATTCTAAAGAATCACATTTATTTGCTACTAAAAAAATTCTTAGATATTTAATTGATACTTTCAATATTAATTTATAGTACTCTAGACATTCTTTTATTGATTTGATTAGATTTTCTTATGTTGATTGTAAACTTGATAGAAAATATACAAGTGAAACTTGCTAATTTCTAAGAGTTAACTTGATCTCTTGATTTAGTAAGAAATAAAATTCAGTAGCATTATCAATGGCTGAAGCTAAGTATATTACAGTCGGAAGTTGTTGTGCTCAAATCTTATAGATTAAGCAACAACTAGATGACTATGACATTAAATTAAAAAAATTTTCATAAGATGCGATAATACAAGTACAATAAATATAACTAAAAATTTAATTAAATATTTAAAAATTAAATATATTGAAATAAGATATCATTTCATAAGAGATTATATTTAATATGATGATATAATACTTAACTTTATGAGTATTGATAGATAATTAGCAGACATGTTCACCAACCCCTTAAGTTAGAAAAGGTTTAGTATGATTAGAAGAGAGTTATGAGTGTGTAATCCTTTTGATTAAGAAATTTCCTAGACCCTTTCTCTCTCTCGCTTTGAAACTCTCTGATTTAATAATTCTTGGAACCTTATTTGATTGATTTCAAATTAAATGTTTCTTGGTTTTGATCCCATGACTCATCTCATTGCTTTAGATGTTGATTTTTCTTTTGAAAAATCAACATTTTCTGCTTGAGATCAAGCTCAAGTCAACTTGTACTTATGTTCGAGTTAACTCCATCTCGAGTTGACTCAAGAAGAAATTAGAAGTCAACTCGACCGTCGAGCCCACATCTTTAAGAATAAGCCATCTCTTTCTCTTTCTTTCCTATCCGATGTGCCTTAGGCCTCTTCCCATTATTTTGCTAGGCCCCATTGACCCCTCCATTTGTCTTTTCCCTTTGATTCCACCCATCTTTAAGCTCCTTGGGCCCTATGAAGTAGCTAGCCTACCGATTAAGGGCTCACGTGCCCTAGAGCATGTGGAGAGAAGAACCAAAGCAAGGAATGATGTCCCCACACCACATGTGCTCGAGTCCTCTCCTCCCACGCCTTAGCCTTCTCCATCAAAAAGTCCCTCTTGCTGCTCAAGTTGATAGATTTTAATTTCTTTGAGAGGGAATACTTCTCCATTGGGTAGTGGATTAGAGAACAAGGATGGGAGTATATGTGCAACCTCAATGTCCCTACCTATCCCAACCTTATCAGAGAATTCTATAGTAACTTATATCGAGAAGCCAGAAGTGTCGAGTCCATGGTGAAGGGCACCCTTATAGTATTGAGTGAGCAGAGACTGGACCGGATCCTTCAGATGATTTGATAAGGAGTGGCATTGAGCAAGCTATTAGATAAAGAAGCTAGTTTATGATGCATACTTGCATGATAGCATGTGGATGTGCTTGAGGAGATCTTAGCTAACCAGAGCAATCGGTAGAGATAAGGATTCTTCATCATATTATTGAATGCATCTTCTTCTTGAAGACAGGAAAATTCAATTTTGTATCTGAGAGGAACATCATGGTGATGTATCACACACTATAAGAAAATTGAATATTAGCAATGGATTAGCGATGGCAAAAATTCTCGTCCCTAATAGAACTTTTTGCCACCACAACACCGACAAAAAAAAAGTCATTACTAATATGATTAGTGACAGCAATTATAATATTAGCGATGGCAACAACCATATCTGAAAGTCTAAATATTATTTTAAAATATTTAAATAAAAAATATTAGCAGTGATATATTTGGATTATTAGCAACAAAAATATATCCATCATGAATTAACTATTAGCGAAGGCTTTATTATTATTAAAGACAGTAAAAGCCACTGCTAAAATTATTTAAAATTTTAAATTTTTTATAATATTTAAATATAAAAATACATATTAGTGATAGTATTTTTAGCTATTAGCGATAAAAACTTATTATCGCTAATAATTTTTTAGATTAAAAAAGATTATTTAAAAATATTACTGATGATGGAATTAGTGATGACTTGCCTTTAAATTTTTTATAATATTTAAATATAAAATACATATTAGTGATAGTATTTTTAGCTATTAGCGATAAAAACTTATTATCGCTAATAATTTTTTAGATTAAAAAAGATTATTTAAAAATATTATTGATAATGGAATTAGTGATGACTTGCTTGCCATCGCTAATAATCCATAACTAGTTCTACTCAAATTCGAATCGATTCGAATCCAATTTAAAATTTTGCTAAATCTAATTTAATTAGGCTTTGAATCTAAGTCCTACTTAGATTATAAAATTTAATTAACCTACTTACATTATAAAATTTAATTAATCTTAAATTAAATTAAGATTAATTAAATTAAATTTGATTTAAATTAATTAAAAAAAATTAACTTTTAATTTAGGATTCAATTTTTAATAGCAAGATATTAGCGATGGCATTTTTAACTTTTAGCGATGGCAAAAGCTACCACTAAAATTATTTAAAATTTTTAAATATATTTATCTTATGTAAATATAAAATAATTATTATCGATAGTGATTTTGGATATTAGCGACAAAGATCTCAACATCACTAATAGTTTCTAAAAAAAAGTATTCTAAAAAAGTTTAATTTAAATTTTTAGTTATGATAGAATTAGCGATGGATGATTGCCATCGCTAATAAGTTTGGTATTTAGTAACAGCATTAGCGACTGTATGTCTATCATCGCTAATAATCCAGCCCACTACCAATTTCAAACTCGATTCAAATCCGATTCAAAAATTCTGCCAAACCTAATTAAATTAGATTTTGAATCCAAATCCTACTTAGATTATAAAATCTAATTAACCTTAAATTATATTAAAATTAATTAAATTTAAATCAATTAGGAGAAATTAGTTTTCCATTTGGGTTCAATTCGAATTCAATTCAAAATTTTATCAATTCTAATTTAATTAGACTATTAATTTAAGTCTTAATTAGATAGTAAAACTCAATTACCTTCAAATTAAGTCAAGCCTAATTAAATTTAACCTAATTTAGATAATTAGGAGAAAATAGTTTGCAATTTGGATTCGATTCGAATCCAATTCAAATCCAATTTGAATCCAATTCAAAATCTTGTCAATCTTAATTTAATTAGACTTTTAATTTAAGTCATACTTGGATAATACTAATTAAATTTAAGTTGATTTAAATCAATTAGAACTTGATCCATGATTACATTCGAATTCAATTCGAATCCGATTTGAATCTAATTTGAAATCCCGTCAAATCTAATTCAATTAGGCTTTGAAACTAAATCCTACATGGATTATAAAAATCAATTGACCTCAAATTAAGTCAAGATTAATCAAATTAAAGCTGATTTAAATTAATTAGAAAAAAATAATTTTTAATTTAGGTTTAATTTGAATCTAATTTTAACCTTATTTGAATCTGATTAGAAAACCTGTCAAACCTCATTCAAATAGACTTTAAAATCTAGTCCTACTTGGATAGTAAAATTTAATAAAAATAATATTAAGTTAAATCTATTTAAATTTAATATAATTAAAATTAATTATGAGAAGTTTAGATTCGATCCGAATTCAATTGGAATCAAATTCGAATCTAATCTGAAATCTTGTCTAATCTATTTCAATTAGACTTTGAATTTAAGTTCTAATTAGGTTTTAAATTAAATTATTTAAAAATTAAGTCAAGCTTAATTAAATTTGATTTAGTTAAATTAATTAAAAAAATAATTTTTAATTTAGATTTCATTCGAATCAACTTCAAATTTGATTTGAAATTTTGTCAAACCTAATTCAATTAGGCTCTGAGTCCAAGTCTTATTTAGAATGTTAAAATTTAATTAACCTCAAATTATGTTAAGATTAATTAAATAAATTTATTTTAAATTAATTAGGACTCGATCCATAAATTAATTAAGCCAAAAAATTTATAATTATCCAATATTGATTTTTAGCCATCCAATAAATGACTTAAAAGAAAAATAAAAATAAAATATATTTTTTTAAAAAATTATGATTATTAGAGATGGCTTTAGCGATCGCATTCTTGCCATTGCTAATAACTTAGAAAAAAGATTATTTTAAAATTAAAACTAAATATTTTTAAAAATTTAATATTATTAGTGATGGTATTTTTTTATTAGCGACAAACCTCCATCAAAATTTTTTTTTCCCATAGTATTATCGACAGCATATTTTCTGTTGATAATTATTAAAATTTAAAAAAAAATAAAATTTAATATTTAAAAAAAATTAATATTATTAATGATGGTATTTTGTTATTAGTGACGGCATGCATCGTTGCTAGTAACATTGGCATAGAAATTCAGGTTTTGGTGACCGTATTACCAATAGGATGTTTACCATTGGTAATAGTCCCCCATAAACCCCGCCCATGGAAAAAAAATTCATCCAAAATTTTTTCCTCGTGCCTTCTCCGCTCCCCGCGCATCCTTCCTGACCTTCTCCGCTTTCCATGCATCCTCCTTCTTGACAACCCGACCCCATCGGTGCCTTTTCGACGAACCTATCATGCTGGCCTTGCCTCCACCGAGGCTGCCTTGACCCCGCAACTCCATCCTCGCCTCGCCCACGACCACCCCAACCCCACCGACATCTCTTGCTCTGCAGCCTCGAGCCAGCTGCCCCGACCTCGCCTCTCCTACGACTGCCCCAAACCCATTGGTGCCTCCTACGATGTGGCCCCAAGCCAGTCTCCCCAGCCCCGCCTCTCTCGTAGGTGTCCCCACCCACCAGTGTCTCCAATGCCATGGTGCTAAGCTCACCGCACCAGCCCTTCATCTCCCGCAACTACCCTAACCCCACCGGTGCCTCCAACCCCGCAGCCTTGAGCCCACCACCCTAGCTCTGCCCCTCCCACGGCCGCACCCACCCCATCGACACCTCCTAGTTCGCAGCCCTGGATCCTACTACCCCTATCTCGCTGGCCTCCCTGTGGCCCTATTTTGATCGAGCTGACTACACGGCCCTTGCCTCGCTGCCCCAGCCTACTGGCCCAAAATTGCAGTCCCTTGCAGCCCCCTCCCTCCCATTGTAAGTCTCTCCCTCCTCCCACTATAGGCTGCAGCAGTAGCAGTAACGATGACATTAGCATTAGCTAATATGGTGTAGTATTAGTGACGGCTAGTGCCGTTACTAATTAATTAATTAATTAATTAGATGTATGAAATTTAGATTTTGGTATATAAAATATTCGAATCGAGAGAAGATGTCGGGCAATATTGCAAACATGGGGTTGGGGCATGCCCTGCGTGCTCGAATCTCGGATCATACCTGGCATCAAAGGCATTTCACTCTCACATATCGGACATTATTAATTATATATTAATTTAAATAAAATTTATATTGTATGGAATGATAGACCTATCAGTTGATTAATGTACAAATTTTAAGATATCCGTACATTTATTTATTTTTGTATGGGTAAAAAAATTATATACATTAATTAATCGATTATCCACTATGGATAGTTTGGAAAATATAAGTAATTCTATAGGTCATTATAATAATCAAACGGTATGCTGAGGGTTCAAAAAAAATTTGGATAGAATTTTTTTTTTGTTCTTCCTACATGGGAGAACTGAAAAAAATGCTGCCAAAATTTTTTTTGATTCTTATTGCATATCGTTTGATTACTGTAATGTACCAATAGAATTAATACTTTTCTTGAATGGGATAGAATCTATCTTTACCTATTAGTTAATGACAGGATACATTAATTTACTATGTAAGCCATTTTGAATGATAAAATAGTATTTTATAATTATCTTGTATTTATATATATGCAAAATTCATAGATAGTCGGCCATGGATCATAGTTGGATGAATCATCGAGTAGTCGACGAGAAGATTTCTACTAAATATAGGAAGGGTATAGAGTACTTTTATGATTTTATTTTTAGTAATGCGACACTCTTACATCAAGGATGAGCTCATTGTCCTTATAACAGATGTGGTAATAGAAAAACATTTGATAGAGATACAATTATTGTTCATTTGTATAAGAATGGATTTATGCCCAACTATAAGCATTGGTACCTGCATGGAGAAATGTGAGAGAAAGTTGCATGGGTTAGAATTAAGCAAGACATGGATATTGATAAAATGGTAGATATGGTTATGGATATGGCTGGTCCTAAATTTAACTGAGATGTGGAGGATGATTCAAAAGCTGGTAGCGGTAATTTCTACCATACGTTGAAAGATGCTGATAAACGACTATGGTCAGAATATGAAACACACACTGTACTATCGGCTGTATTAGAGTTGTTAAACTTGAAGATCGAGTTTAATATGATGATCAATTATTATGATAGGATGGTAGCAATAATAAAGAAAATACTACCAAAGGATGAGAAGCTTGTTGAGAGCTTCTATGCTTTGAAAAAAATGGTGAAAGGGTTAGGCATAGGATATGAGAAAATAGATGCATGCCATAATGGTTGCATGCTTTTCTATAAAGAGGATCAATAGAAGAGCTCATGTGGAGTATGTGGTGCAAGCCAATTTAAGCTAAGACAAGAGGGTAGAAATTAGAAAGACATACCATATAAGGTTCTTCGATACCTTCCTTTGACTCCTAGACTTCAGAGGCTCTACTTGTCCAAGAATACTACCGAACAGATGAAGTGGCACAAAGAAGGATCACGCAAGCATCCTAATATGATGTGTCATCCATCGGATGGAGAGGCATGGAAGCCATTTGATGCTTGCCATCCTTTATTTGCTCAGAAATCATGCAATGTCCGGTTGGATCTATCTACTAATGGCTTTACACCGTTCAGTTATGCAACGGCCTCTTATTCATGTTGGCTAGTTTTTATTACTCTATACAATCTGCCACCTAGGATGTGCATGAAAGAACATAACATCTTTCTTACTCATTCCTAGACCATGACATCCTAGTAGAAGCATTGATGTATATCTAAGGCCTCTTGTTGATGAGCTAAAATTGTTATGGTTCGATGGCATTCATGCTTTGATGCATCGAAGAAGCATAATTTTGTAATGAAGGCTGCGTTGATGTGGACCATTAGTGATTTTTCTGCTTATGGGATGCTATCAAGATGGAGCACTCATGGAAAGCTAGCATATCCCTATTGTATGGAGAATACAAAATCATTTCAGCTTGAGCATGGTTGTAAGCCCTGCTGGTATGATTGTCATCGTCAATTTCTTCCTGAGCATCATTCTTTTCGAAAGCAGCAAGACAGTTTCAGGAGTAAGATAGAAAAGGACCATGCACCCTAGCAACTCAGTGGTATGAAAGTATTTCAGAGGATATCCCAATTGGATGAAGTCCCGTTTAGTATTGAATTTGACAAGCAGAAGCCTCTAGGGTTTGGTAGAACTCATAACTAGGTGAAACGAAGCATCTTTTGAAAATTATCATACTGGTTCACTAATTTGATCCATCATAACTTTGACATCATGCATATTGAGAAGAATGTATTTGATAATATTTTCTACACTATTATGGATATCAAGGGCAAGACGAAGGACAATTCTAAGGCTCGAGTAGATGTGAAGAACATATGTAAGTATCCTCTATTAGAGCTGATTGAGGTATCACCTGAAAAATTTTTGAAGCCAAAAGCATCTTATACCTTAACTAGAGAGCAGTTGAAGGATATTTATGAATGGTGTAAAAGTCTTAAATTCTAAGATGGTTACACAATTAATCTAGCTCGGTGCGTCAATATCAAAGATTGTAGATTTTATGGGCTAAAGAGCCATGACTGTCATGTATTCATGCAATGATTACTCCCATTAGCTTAGCGTGATCTCCTTCCCAACTCCATATGGAGTTCTTTGATGGAGCTTAGTCTACTCTTCAGAGATATTTGTGCTACAGAACCATCAACTGACTACATATCTAGTCTTGAGGCTAGCAGTGTAGAGACTATATGCAGGTTGGAGAAGATATTTCCTCCCAACTTCTTTGACTCCATGGAGCATCTTGTAATTCATCTGGCATATGAAGCTAGGGTGAAGGGTCCAGTGTAGTATAGATGGATGTATCTATTTGAAAGATACATATACAGTCTCAAGAAAAAAGTAAAAAATAAGGCTCGAGTTGAAGGTTCTATTATGAAGGCTTCCATAATAGAAGAAATGTTAAATTTCAGCCGACACTACTTTAATCCAAGTATGCAGACCAAGCTGACTCAAGTGGGTCGAAATGATGATGGTGGTACTGAGGGATCAGAGCAGGAAATCTCAATATTTGCCTATCCAGCTTGAGAATTTGGGCTCGAGGTTCGTCGGATTTTCTTCGATACTGAACTTCAACAAATAGAGACATATGTTTTGCTAAACTGCATGGAGGTCGACCCATATGTCCTATAAGTGTCCATAACAATCCCATCTCTTTAATCACTTATTTTAGTATATTTATCTTATGCATGTTTAGGCAATATGATGAGATGCTGAAAGAAGAAAATCGAAGCATAATTGATGAAGAAATATCAACACAGTGATCAGAGAACTTTGTATGTTGGTTCCGTCAATTGATCATTCAAGACAGCAAGTCCATACCAAGAAAGCTGAGACCATTAGGTTACGGGCTGGGAAAATATATGATATGCTATAGTGGCCATAACGTAAATGATTTCAAATTTCACATCCAGCAATATAAAAATTATAAAAGCACAATAAACAGTGGTATGTGTATAAAAGACAACTGGTGGAAAGATAAGCCAAAGAGTGACTATTATGGAATTCTTGAAGAAGTGATTAAGATGAGCTACATTAGAGGTAATAGTGTCATTCTATTTAAGTACCAATGATTCAATACCAACAATGGTATGAAGGTTGATCTACGGCACGAGCTTATTGAGATCAAACATGGATCAAAAGCTTATGTCAATGAACCATTTGTACTAGCTGCTCAAGTGTATCATACTCCTTTTTTATCAAGGGAAAGAGAAAAAAAGATTGATGGACTATGTGCAAAATTAGGTCTCAAGCCATTCATTATATGCTCGAAGAAGAAGAAGATGAGCCCCAATTATCAGAATGCTTTCAAGAGGATGAGACAGTAGGAGTTCATCGATCCTTTGATGATGTAGAAGTGGATGCTCCAGGAATATTCCTACGTGAACATAGCCAACATGAGGAGGTAGGTCCAACTGAGATTATTTTAAAAGACAATCCTCCCCAAGAAGAGGAAGAAGAAGAGGAAGAGCTGGAAGAAGAGGAAGAATCGGAAGAAGATTTCGAAGGATACCAAATATCTGAAAAGATCAATGAGTAGTACTAAGTATATAATTTTTAGATAATTTTAATTACTTATCTTGCATCATTTTAAACCTTACATTGCTATTCATAATTATATAATTAATTTGGTAAATCTATTTATTTTCATTTTTAGAGAGTATATATCATGTCTTCGAGAGGTCGGAGCCATGCCAGTCAAGGATAGAGCTCTCGAGGAGAGAGCGATCACATCGCCAGTTCTCATAGTTCTACACATCTCACATCGGACGGTAAGCTCTAATACTTTATATATTCTTATTTATGTCGTTTTGTTATTTGTTAACTAGTATAATATTTTTTTGTATTAGATGTTTTGCGCTTAGGTTTGGAGGACAGGGGGTCACCAGTGACCCCACAGTCCCATGCAATAGCGGTCGTCAGCTCTTAGATACAGCACTATGGTTGAGGACCCGCCTGGCTCACGCCACCTTCGAGTAGGTCAGAGGATAGGCAGCTTATCCATATCCAGAGCCGCTCATAAGTACTACATCCTTAGTTAACATGTTTAGAATTTAGTAATTTTAGAGTTAACATTTATTCTTCAAAATTAATTATGCAGTACATTCAGAGAGCCTTCAACATCTCATATCGTTATCGAGATCATATGCCAATTGATGCCGGACTCGATGAATAATTTCTTGAGTTAGCCATCGGGAGCTTGTGATGCAGCATAAGAGATATTTCTCGTAAGTCAAAACTAGTTTAATTTTTAAATTTTTGATACGTTGGTATTTTAATTACATATTGATACATGCTTTTATCTTACAGGAGTATTATCAATTCGAAACTTTCTAGGATGAGGAGGCTGGCCATCAGACCTTCAAGGAGGTGGCCATATAAAGGCTTCGAGATGGCCTCTATAGCCTCAAGCAGTCCACCATCCAGCACTCTAGTTCTCAGTCACCATCGGACTGAAGGTCTTTCATCGATCACTAGATGTGGGTGGACATATGGCAGGTCCTCTATGATCAGTGGAGCAGCGAGAAGTACTTTGGTAGACGATAGAGGACCCGGTAGAACCAAGCCGCCCAGCAGGATCTGATTAGGCATACGGATGGCTTGGTCGGCAAACATGTTATGACCAATAGACTAGTAAAAAATCAATATCAAAACTCTTCATCAAAATGATAAAAATTTTTATATGCATATTTTAATTAATTTAATTTTATTATTTATTTATTATAGACACAGCAGCTAGGTCATCAATTAGACCAGCTACAGTAATGGTGGGCCACATACCAGTCTAGGAGGACTGGTGACTATTTAGATTCTACATCACGGCATATCATGGTAAGAATTTTAAACTTTATTTAATAATTAAGTTGTTATAGGATTTGACTTTTATATTAGCATTAATGTATTTTTGAACTATGCAGATGCGTTATGTGGAGTATGTTGCTGAGAGATATAGCGATGATCCATCTTCTCAGCCTTCCTTGATCTTGAGGGATTGCTCAACACCATCGGAGGGATGAGTAGGAGCCCGATCATAGAATTTGGCCACAGCTTTGATCCACTACTGCATCGATACTCTTCAGCATTCTCACAAACCTCGACATCCCAGACTAGGAGCAATGCACATATGGAGGAGATCGTGTGGAGGCTTCTGAGCCAGCGACCTTAGAGCCTCTTGGATGCCATCCGCGATATGATCATGGAGCTTCTCTGAGACCCACTGCTACATGACCAGCTAGGCTCGTCATCCCAGCCATCACATCATATAATTATATTATTAAATCTATTTATTTATTTTAAGTTTTTATATTTTGAAAGTAATTTGTATATTTAGGTTTCAATTTGGAATGAAGATCTAGGGTCTAAAAATTCAATCCAACCATCCAATCGATGGGCCAGGGGTGTCTATAGCTCCATATCATCAAATCAAATATATAGGAACAATCTATTCAAGAATAGGAGTAGTGTATCGAAAGATATGCCTCCATATCGAAAGATACGTCTTCATATCGAAACTTACTAATATTATTTTATTTTTTTAATTATAGGATGCTGGAACATCCGGCTCCCATCCATCAGCTATCAGAGTGGAGCAGGAGGAGGAGGAGCTGGGCGACAATGAGAATCGAACCTAATTTTTTTTTTTGATGTATTATATTTTTTTGATACTTATTATAAAAAAATATATAATTTATAGTTTTAATAAAATATAATTAGTTTTTTATTTTTGGTTATCTAATTATTCTTGGATTTTAATTAATTATGAATCATAATTTATTATTATTAATTAAGATAAATTTTAAAAATTATTATTATTATCATTTTCTTAAATATAATTTAGCTATTAGCATCGGTATTAGAGATGGCAAATGTCGTCGCTAATAAATATTAGCAATGGCTTTAGAGATAAAGCTTCATCACTAATAATTCTTCGAATAATTTTTTATTTTATTTTAAAATTATAGAACATTACCGACTGTATTAGCGATGGTAGATTTGGTCACTAATAATTATTAGAGATGGCATTAGCCACCAAGATGCCATCCCTAATATTTCTTAAAATATTTTATTTTATTTTGATTTAAAAATTTATAATTATTAGAGATGATATTAGAGATGAAATTTTCTATCAATATTAATTATTAGTGATGGCATTAGCCACAACATTGCCATCACTAATATTTTTTAAGTAAAATAATTTAAATATTAAAAATTTATTAGAGATGGAATTTTTTCATTGCAAAAATCATCACTAATATCATTATTAGCGATGATGATTTTTGCTGTTACTAATAATGGTAATTAGCAAAAAAGGTTTTTTAGATTGGATTTTGCGATGGTATTAGCGATAGTAAGCTTATTAGTGATGGCATCTGGACTATTAACAATGGCAATTTACAATCGTTAATAGTCTGAATTCTTGTAGTGCTAATTCAATTAAGCTTCAAATCTAAATCCTACATAAATTATAAAACTAAATTAATTTAAAATTAAGTTAAGATTAACTAAATTAAAGTTAATTTAAATTAATTAAAAAAAAGTAATTTTTAATTTGGATTCAATTCGAATCCAATTCGAATCTGATTTGAATCTAATTAAAAAATCTATCAATCCTAATTCAATTAGACTTTAAAATTCAAGTCCAATATGGATAGTAAAATCCAATTACCTTCATATTAAATGAAGTCTAATTAAAATTAATCTAATTATAATCAATTAGAAAAAAATAATTTTTAATTTAGGTTCAATCCAAATGCAGTTGGAACTCAATTTGAATCCAATTTGAAATCATGTCTAACCTAATTCAATTAGTTTTAAATCTAAATTGTAATTAGATTGTAAAACCCAATTACATTAAAATTAAGTCAAGTCTAGTTAAATTTAATATGATTTAAATTAATTATAAGAAAATAGTTTTTAATTTAGGTTTGATTTGAATCCAATTCGAAATCATGTCAAACCTAATTTAATTAGACTTTGAATCTAAATTTTACTTAAAATATTAAAATATAATTAATCTTCAATTAAGTTAAGCCTAATTAAATTAAATCTAATTTAATTCAATTAGGACCTGATCCATAAATTAATTAAATCTAAAAATTTAATAAAATCAAATATTAATTTTTAACCATCCAAAAAATGACTTAGGAGAAAAAAATTTATATTAAAAAGTTTATATTAGTGATGAATTTAGTGATGACAAAAATACCATCACTAATAATTTATAAAATATTATTTTAAAAATATAATTATTAGTGAAAGGCTTGAAGAAGAGGAAGAATCGGAAGAAAGATTTCGAAGGATTACCAAAATATCTGAAAAGATCAATGAGAGTGTACTAAGTATATAATTTTTAGATAATTTTAATTACTTATCTTGCATCATTTTTAAACCTTACATTGCTATTCATAATTATATAATTAATTTGGTAAATCTATTTATTTTCATTTTTAGAGAGTATATATATTGTCTTCGAGAGGTCGGAGCCATGCCAGTCAAGGATAGAGTCTTCGGGAGAGAGCGTCACTCGCAGTTCTTCATAGTTCTACACATCTCACATCGGACGGTAAGCTCTTAAAATAAAACTATTATATATTCTTATTTATGTCGTTTTGTTATTGTTAACTAGTATAATATTTTTTTGTTATTAGATGTTTTGCGCTTAGGTTTGGAGGACGGGGGTCACCAGTGACCCCAAGTCCATGCAATAGCGTCGTTCAGCTCTTAGATACAAGCACTATGGTTGAGGACCCGCCTGGCTCACGCCACCTTCGAGTAGGTCAGAGGATAGGCAGCTTATCATATCCAGAGCGCTCATAAGTTACTACATTCCTTAGTTAACATGTTTTTAGAATTTAGTAATTTTAGAGTTAACATTTATTTCTTCAAATTAATTATGCAGTACATTCAGAGAGCCTTCAACATCTTCATATCGTTATCGAGATCATATGCCAATTGATGCCGGACTCGATGAATAATTTCTTGAGTTAGCCATCGGGAGCTTGTGAGGCGCATAAGAGATATTTCTCGTAAGTCAAAACTAGTTTAATTTTAAAATTTTTGATACGTTGGTATTTTAATTACATATTGATACATGCTTTATCTTACAGGAGTATTATCAAATTCGAAACTTTCTAGGATGAGGAGGCTGGCCATCAGACCTTCAAGGAGGTGGCCATATAAAGCTTCGAGATGGCCTTATAGCCTCAAGCCAGTCCACCATCCGCACTCTAGTTCTCAGTCACCATCGGACTGAAGGTCTTTCATCGATCACTAGATGTGGGTGGACATATGGCAGGTCCTCTATGATCAGTGGAGCAGCGAGAAGTATTCTTGTGTAGACGATAGAGGACCCGGGTAGAACCAAAGCGCCCAGCAGGATCTGATTAGGCATACGGATGGCTTGGTCGGCAAACATGTTATGACCAATAGACTAGTAAAAATCAATATCAAAACTCTTCATCAAAATGATAAAAATTTTTATATGCATATTTTTAATTAATTTAATTTTTATTATTTATTTATTATAGACACAGCAGCTAGGTCATCAATTAGACCAGCTTTTATTTGCTCAGAAATCATGCAATGTCCGGTTGGATCTATCTACTAATGGCTTTACACCGTTCAGTTATGCAACGGCCTCTTATTCATGTTGGCTAGTTTTTATTACTCTATACAATCTGCCACCTAGGATGTGCATGAAAGAACATAACATCTTTCTTACTCATTCCTAGACCATGACATCCTAGTAGAAGCATTGATGTATATCTAAGGCCTCTTGTTGATGAGCTAAAATTGTTATGGTTCGATGGCATTCATGCTTTGATGCATCGAAGAAGCATAATTTTGTAATGAAGGCTGCGTTGATGTGGACCATTAGTGATTTTTCTGCTTATGGGATGCTATCAAGATGGAGCACTCATGGAAAGCTAGCATATCCCTATTGTATGGAGAATACAAAATCATTTCAGCTTGAGCATGGTTGTAAGCCCTGCTGGTATGATTGTCATCGTCAATTTCTTCCTGAGCATCATTCTTTTCGAAAGCAGCAAGACAGTTTCAGGAGTAAGATAGAAAAGGACCATGCACCCTAGCAACTCAGTGGTATGAAAGTATTTCAGAGGATATCCCAATTGGATGAAGTCCCGTTTAGTATTGAATTTGACAAGCAGAAGCCTCTAGGGTTTGGTAGAACTCATAACTAGGTGAAACGAAGCATCTTTTGAAAATTATCATACTGGTTCACTAATTTGATCCATCATAACTTTGACATCATGCATATTGAGAAGAATGTATTTGATAATATTTTCTACACTATTATGGATATCAAGGGCAAGACGAAGGACAATTCTAAGGCTCGAGTAGATGTGAAGAACATATGTAAGTATCCTCTATTAGAGCTGATTGAGGTATCACCTGAAAAATTTTTGAAGCCAAAAGCATCTTATACCTTAACTAGAGAGCAGTTGAAGGATATTTATGAATGGTGTAAAAGTCTTAAATTCTAAGATGGTTACACAATTAATCTAGCTCGGTGCGTCAATATCAAAGATTGTAGATTTTATGGGCTAAAGAGCCATGACTGTCATGTATTCATGCAATGATTACTCCCATTAGCTTAGCGTGATCTCCTTCCCAACTCCATATGGAGTTCTTTGATGGAGCTTAGTCTACTCTTCAGAGATATTTGTGCTACAGAACCATCAACTGACTACATATCTAGTCTTGAGGCTAGCAGTGTAGAGACTATATGCAGGTTGGAGAAGATATTTCCTCCCAACTTCTTTGACTCCATGGAGCATCTTGTAATTCATCTGGCATATGAAGCTAGGGTGAAGGGTCCAGTGTAGTATAGATGGATGTATCTATTTGAAAGATACATATACAGTCTCAAGAAAAAAGTAAAAAATAAGGCTCGAGTTGAAGGTTCTATTATGAAGGCTTCCATAATAGAAGAAATGTTAAATTTCAGCCGACACTACTTTAATCCAAGTATGCAGACCAAGCTGACTCAAGTGGGTCGAAATGATGATGGTGGTACTGAGGGATCAGAGCAGGAAATCTCAATATTTGCCTATCCAGCTTGAGAATTTGGGCTCGAGGTTCGTCGGATTTTCTTCGATACTGAACTTCAACAAATAGAGACATATGTTTTGCTAAACTGCATGGAGGTCGACCCATATGTCCTATAAGTGTCCATAACAATCCCATCTCTTTAATCACTTATTTTAGTATATTTATCTTATGCATGTTTAGGCAATATGATGAGATGCTGAAAGAAGAAAATCGAAGCATAATTGATGAAGAAATATCAACACAGTGATCAGAGAACTTTGTATGTTGGTTCCGTCAATTGATCATTCAAGACAGCAAGTCCATACCAAGAAAGCTGAGACCATTAGGTTACGGGCTGGGAAAATATATGATATGCTATAGTGGCCATAACGTAAATGATTTCAAATTTCACATCCAGCAATATAAAAATTATAAAAGCACAATAAACAGTGGTATGTGTATAAAAGACAACTGGTGGAAAGATAAGCCAAAGAGTGACTATTATGGAATTCTTGAAGAAGTGATTAAGATGAGCTACATTAGAGGTAATAGTGTCATTCTATTTAAGTACCAATGATTCAATACCAACAATGGTATGAAGGTTGATCTACGGCACGAGCTTATTGAGATCAAACATGGATCAAAAGCTTATGTCAATGAACCATTTGTACTAGCTGCTCAAGTGTATCATACTCCTTTTTTATCAAGGGAAAGAGAAAAAAAGATTGATGGACTATGTGCAAAATTAGGTCTCAAGCCATTCATTATATGCTCGAAGAAGAAGAAGATGAGCCCCAATTATCAGAATGCTTTCAAGAGGATGAGACAGTAGGAGTTCATCGATCCTTTGATGATGTAGAAGTGGATGCTCCAGGAATATTCCTACGTGAACATAGCCAACATGAGGAGGTAGGTCCAACTGAGATTATTTTAAAAGACAATCCTCCCCAAGAAGAGGAAGAAGAAGAGGAAGAGCTGGAAGAAGAGGAAGAATCGGAAGAAGATTTCGAAGGATACCAAATATCTGAAAAGATCAATGAGTAGTACTAAGTATATAATTTTTAGATAATTTTAATTACTTATCTTGCATCATTTTAAACCTTACATTGCTATTCATAATTATATAATTAATTTGGTAAATCTATTTATTTTCATTTTTAGAGAGTATATATCATGTCTTCGAGAGGTCGGAGCCATGCCAGTCAAGGATAGAGCTCTCGAGGAGAGAGCGATCACATCGCCAGTTCTCATAGTTCTACACATCTCACATCGGACGGTAAGCTCTAATACTTTATATATTCTTATTTATGTCGTTTTGTTATTTGTTAACTAGTATAATATTTTTTTGTATTAGATGTTTTGCGCTTAGGTTTGGAGGACAGGGGGTCACCAGTGACCCCACAGTCCCATGCAATAGCGGTCGTCAGCTCTTAGATACAGCACTATGGTTGAGGACCCGCCTGGCTCACGCCACCTTCGAGTAGGTCAGAGGATAGGCAGCTTATCCATATCCAGAGCCGCTCATAAGTACTACATCCTTAGTTAACATGTTTAGAATTTAGTAATTTTAGAGTTAACATTTATTCTTCAAAATTAATTATGCAGTACATTCAGAGAGCCTTCAACATCTCATATCGTTATCGAGATCATATGCCAATTGATGCCGGACTCGATGAATAATTTCTTGAGTTAGCCATCGGGAGCTTGTGATGCAGCATAAGAGATATTTCTCGTAAGTCAAAACTAGTTTAATTTTTAAATTTTTGATACGTTGGTATTTTAATTACATATTGATACATGCTTTTATCTTACAGGAGTATTATCAATTCGAAACTTTCTAGGATGAGGAGGCTGGCCATCAGACCTTCAAGGAGGTGGCCATATAAAGGCTTCGAGATGGCCTCTATAGCCTCAAGCAGTCCACCATCCAGCACTCTAGTTCTCAGTCACCATCGGACTGAAGGTCTTTCATCGATCACTAGATGTGGGTGGACATATGGCAGGTCCTCTATGATCAGTGGAGCAGCGAGAAGTACTTTGGTAGACGATAGAGGACCCGGTAGAACCAAGCCGCCCAGCAGGATCTGATTAGGCATACGGATGGCTTGGTCGGCAAACATGTTATGACCAATAGACTAGTAAAAAATCAATATCAAAACTCTTCATCAAAATGATAAAAATTTTTATATGCATATTTTAATTAATTTAATTTTATTATTTATTTATTATAGACACAGCAGCTAGGTCATCAATTAGACCAGCTACAGTAATGGTGGGCCACATACCAGTCTAGGAGGACTGGTGACTATTTAGATTCTACATCACGGCATATCATGGTAAGAATTTTAAACTTTATTTAATAATTAAGTTGTTATAGGATTTGACTTTTATATTAGCATTAATGTATTTTTGAACTATGCAGATGCGTTATGTGGAGTATGTTGCTGAGAGATATAGCGATGATCCATCTTCTCAGCCTTCCTTGATCTTGAGGGATTGCTCAACACCATCGGAGGGATGAGTAGGAGCCCGATCATAGAATTTGGCCACAGCTTTGATCCACTACTGCATCGATACTCTTCAGCATTCTCACAAACCTCGACATCCCAGACTAGGAGCAATGCACATATGGAGGAGATCGTGTGGAGGCTTCTGAGCCAGCGACCTTAGAGCCTCTTGGATGCCATCCGCGATATGATCATGGAGCTTCTCTGAGACCCACTGCTACATGACCAGCTAGGCTCGTCATCCCAGCCATCACATCATATAATTATATTATTAAATCTATTTATTTATTTTAAGTTTTTATATTTTGAAAGTAATTTGTATATTTAGGTTTCAATTTGGAATGAAGATCTAGGGTCTAAAAATTCAATCCAACCATCCAATCGATGGGCCAGGGGTGTCTATAGCTCCATATCATCAAATCAAATATATAGGAACAATCTATTCAAGAATAGGAGTAGTGTATCGAAAGATATGCCTCCATATCGAAAGATACGTCTTCATATCGAAACTTACTAATATTATTTTATTTTTTTATTATTATAGGATGCTGGAACATCCGGCTCCCATCCATCAGCTATCAGAGTGGAGCAGGAGGAGGAGGAGCTGGGCGACAATGAGAATCGAACCTAATTTTTTTTTTTGATGTATTATATTTTTTTGATACTTATTATAAAAAAATATATAATTTATAGTTTTAATAAAATATAATTAGTTTTTTATTTTTGGTTATCTAATTATTCTTGGATTTTAATTAATTATGAATCATAATTTATTATTATTAATTAAGATAAATTTTAAAAATTATTATTATTATCATTTTCTTAAATATAATTTAGCTATTAGCATCGGTATTAGAGATGGCAAATGTCGTCGCTAATAAATATTAGCAATGGCTTTAGAGATAAAGCTTCATCACTAATAATTCTTCGAATAATTTTTTATTTTATTTTAAAATTATAGAACATTACCGACTGTATTAGCGATGGTAGATTTGGTCACTAATAATTATTAGAGATGGCATTAGCCACCAAGATGCCATCCCTAATATTTCTTAAAATATTTTATTTTATTTTGATTTAAAAATTTATAATTATTAGAGATGATATTAGAGATGAAATTTTCTATCAATATTAATTATTAGTGATGGCATTAGCCACAACATTGCCATCACTAATATTTTTTAAGTAAAATAATTTAAATATTAAAAATTTATTAGAGATGGAATTTTTTCATTGCAAAAATCATCACTAATATCATTATTAGCGATGATGATTTTTGCTGTTACTAATAATGGTAATTAGCAAAAAAGGTTTTTTAGATTGGATTTTGCGATGGTATTAGCGATAGTAAGCTTATTAGTGATGGCATCTGGACTATTAACAATGGCAATTTACAATCGTTAATAGTCTGAATTCTTGTAGTGCTAATTCAATTAAGCTTCAAATCTAAATCCTACATAAATTATAAAACTAAATTAATTTAAAATTAAGTTAAGATTAACTAAATTAAAGTTAATTTAAATTAATTAAAAAAAAGTAATTTTTAATTTGGATTCAATTCGAATCCAATTCGAATCTGATTTGAATCTAATTAAAAAATCTATCAATCCTAATTCAATTAGACTTTAAAATTCAAGTCCAATATGGATAGTAAAATCCAATTACCTTCATATTAAATGAAGTCTAATTAAAATTAATCTAATTATAATCAATTAGAAAAAAATAATTTTTAATTTAGGTTCAATCCAAATGCAGTTGGAACTCAATTTGAATCCAATTTGAAATCATGTCTAACCTAATTCAATTAGTTTTAAATCTAAATTGTAATTAGATTGTAAAACCCAATTACATTAAAATTAAGTCAAGTCTAGTTAAATTTAATATGATTTAAATTAATTATAAGAAAATAGTTTTTAATTTAGGTTTGATTTGAATCCAATTCGAAATCATGTCAAACCTAATTTAATTAGACTTTGAATCTAAATTTTACTTAAAATATTAAAATATAATTAATCTTCAATTAAGTTAAGCCTAATTAAATTAAATCTAATTTAATTCAATTAGGACCTGATCCATAAATTAATTAAATCTAAAAATTTAATAAAATCAAATATTAATTTTTAACCATCCAAAAAATGACTTAGGAGAAAAAAATTTATATTAAAAAGTTTATATTAGTGATGAATTTAGTGATGACAAAAATACCATCACTAATAATTTATAAAATATTATTTTAAAAATATAATTATTAGTGATGAAAATATTATTATCGATGGTATTTGCCATCGCTAATAATATTTTCATATTAGCAAGGGGAGAAGATTATTACCGATGATATTTATCATCGCTAATAATCTTCTCACCCTCATTTTCCTCCATCTCACCATGCACCCTCATTTCTCCCCATTCCATCGCCCACCATCCCCTCATTTTCCTCCATCCCACTGCTTACTGCATCCTTATTTTCCCACCATCCTCCTTCCTCTAGCATTTTAATACTCCACTGCCACCACCCTCTCCACCACCCTTTGATCCCCCCACCATCCCCTCTCCCTCCCAGTCGACAACCTCCCCCTGACTGCACCCAGCCCACCTTCCTGAACCTCTGGCTGCTTACCGCCTCCTTGAGCCTCCAATCGTCTTCCCTTGGCCGCACCTGGCCCACTTTCTCGAGCCCCTGGTTGCAAGCTCTTGATCTCCTCCCACCTCCTTGAAACCCCAACCTGCCACCATCCTCTCAGCCATCCTTTGATTTTCCCACCACCCCCTCTCTCCCCTCGGTCGCCTCCCTCCGGCTACATCTGGCCCACCTTCTTGAACCCTCGGCCGCCTCCTGCCTCCTCGAGCCCCTGGGTGCAAGCTTCCAACCTCTTGCCTCCTCAAAACCCTAGCTCGCCACCCTCCTCTCCCCCATCATTTGGTTCTCTTGCCACCCTCTCTCTCTCCCTATGGTCGCTTCCCTCCGACTGTACCTGGCCTACCTCCATCCTTTAGTTTCCCCACCATCCCATCTTCCCATCAGTCAATAGCTTTCCTCCGATCGTCTCTCCTGACTACACCCGACCTACCTCCTCGTGCCCCCAGCCCCCTCCCATCTCCTCAAAATCACGGCCCGCCACCCCCCTCCCCTGCCACCCCTCTCTCCCCTAGCGGGCGGCTTCCCCCTTGCTACACCCGACCCACCTTCCCAATCCTCCAGTCGCAAGCTTCTAGCCTCCTCTTGTCTTCTAAAAATCTCGGCCCGCCACCCCCTCTCTCTCTTGGTCGATGGCTTCCCCCCGACTGCCTCCCTCCAGTTGCACCCGACTTGCCTCCTCGAGCCTCTGACCGTCTCATACCTCCCATCTCTTCGAGCTTCCATCTATGGCTGCATCCCCAAGCCTCAATCTCTGCTTGTCCGTGCCTCCTCACACCTTAATTCCTACATGCTAGCCCGTGCCTTAATCCTATATGATAGCCTTCTTCTATTATAAGTATTAACGATAGTAGTGACGACAGTTAATACTATCACTAAAAATTATATTTTTATTTAAATTATATTAATTAAGTATAATTAGATATTAAAAATTATTAAATTAAGTATTAATTTATACAAGATTTGGATCTCAATAAGTAAAGCACTCAAATTAAGGGAAGGTTCGGGCTACAAACATGAGGCTAAGACGTGCCCTATGCGCTTCGATCTCGACATGCAGAGCACTCGAACTAAGAGAAGGTTTGGGCAGTATTATAAACATGGGATTGAAATATGCTCTACACATTTCGATCTTGGCATGTAGAGTGCTTGAATCGAGGGAAGATTTAGACTGCAAACATGAGGCCGAGAAGTGCTCTACACGTTTCGATCTCGACATGCAGAGCACTCAAACTAAGAAAAGGTTCGGATAGCATTGCAAACATAGGACTAAGATGTATCCTGGCATTCTAGTCTCGGTATGATGAGTGCTCGAATCGAGGAAAGGTTTAGACTACAAACATGAGATCGAGATGCACCCTGCATATTTTTATCTCGACATGTAGAGCACTCGAACCGAGGAAGGATTCGGACAGCATTGCAAACATGGGGTCGAGATGTATCCTACGTGTTTCGATCTCGATATGCAGAGTGCTTGAACTAAGAAAAGGTTTGGGATGCAAACATGAGGCCGAGACATATCCTGCATGCTTCTATCTCGACATGCAGAGTGCTCGAACCAAGAAAAGGTTTGGATAGCATTACAAACACAAGGCTAAAATGTACCCTACGCGTTCCGATCTCAACATGCAAAATACTTGAATCGAGGGAAGATTCGGGCTACAAACACGAGGTTGGAACATATCCTGCATGCTTCGATCTCAACATGCAGAGCACTCGAACTAAGGGAAGGCAATGATTGCTTGGGAGTTTGAATTTATCAATTAGTTCATGATCTGCATAAGGTTATTAAAGATAGTAGAATTATTAAAAATTAATTTTATCAAAATTTCTAGACTTTTTTCTAGAGAGTTAAGCCTTTGGTCATCTAGTATATTCAATGGTTGATTGGTAAGTTCTAATGCTTGCTGAATCTTCTTTTCAAAAATTGACTCATTATTATTTAGAGAAAATTGATATATGGATAGGACATATTATAATGTGCATCCATAAATATGGATCCTTGTGGCACTGGGGTAACCACTAGTTGTGATTGCCACAAAAACTTTGGTTGAGTCCCCTCAGTCTGGATTATGGGGATTAAAGTATGGGTTATTTTTTGGTCTATAAGCCATTTGGATTTGATCTTGATGAACTTGCTCATACATATACTCAAAAAATCGGTGTGGACATTTACTTGCATAGTGAGTGAGGCTCGAACATATTATACAAACTTATTGTACACAAAGAAAAGATGGATAGGAATAATTTCTATTAGCTTCCCTTCTAGACATTCTACTCTACGAGATAGCTCAACGTATCTACGATTGAAATCCATCTTGGATTGTTATTTATTTTATTTTACTTTATTTTAAAGAATAAGAAAAGAGGTGAGGAGAGAGAATTCTAAATATAAGAGCCTGAAAGATCCTAGATCTAAGGATTATAGATGCAAAGAATTAATTAGTATTTGGTGTTAATTACAATCAAGTTAAATAAGCATGGACTCTCTATCCTAGGATTAATCTAGATCTAGACAGCTCTTAACTACCAAGATCACCTTCAAGCCCTTCAAGTAAAGAGTTAGCCACTCAATTGGCTAGATAAATGTAAGATCGGTGGAAGTCCTCTCGTTGTTTTTCTTAAACACTAATTATCTTGATCAGATAAGCCAACGGAATCAATTAAGTAACCACCTTTCTTCAGAATGTAGTTTCTGAACTACTTGCCTTGGACATCAGTCAAACTGACTAATCCTAATCCGATCCAACTCTTAGAGTTTCTTACTTAATGAGCTCAAATATCCTTAAAGGCCAACATCTAATTGATTTTAAGTTAAAGTCTAGGACAATACAATATGAAAGGTGATGATTTATGGGCTAAGAAAGAATGATCAAATCCCCATCTTATCTTGTTTAATGGATTATCTCCTTAAAGTATATTATAGATATGCAATGCAAACAAAGCAAAATATCCTAATATATTAAGTTCTTTTAAGGTTTAATTAGTTTCTCTATATTAGTTAAGTGTTATGAGATGTATTTATTTTCTTTAAATATATTAAATTATTTAAAATAAAAAATAAAAGATAGATTTTAATTAAGTTAATTAAATTAATTATGTTAAGTTTTATCTAAACTAATTTAGAGAATCTAATTAATTAGAAAGTAATTTATACTAGGATTAAAAGATAACTAGGTAACCTATCAGTAAAGCAAGAAAGTAAATCAACTTTAAAAACAATAATTTCTTTTAAATTATAAAAAATAGTAAATTAATTATATAAAATAAAATAATTATTTAACTATATAATTAAGGTAGTCTAGCTAGAAAGTAATTAATAAATTATATATGAAAAGTAATATAAAGTAGAATTTTAAAAAAAATAATAATAGTAGGTAATCAAATAATTAAATTAAATTGACTAATAATGGAACATAAATTACTAAATAGCATAATAAAGTATGAAAAGCAAAAGTAGAAAAGCAGTAAATAATAAACTAAAAATATAAAATAGTAAAATAAATAAGATAATAAAATAAAGTATGTAATAAAATAAAGCAGTAAAATAAATAAGATAATAAAGCATATAAGATGATAAATAAAAAATTAATTAAAAAAATTTATTAATATTTTTTAAATTTTATTTTTTAAAAAAAATTATTGAAGCAATCATGCTATAATTTCCAGCAATAGTACCAAAAATTTGATTGCCTATCGTTATAGCAATAAATAAAAATTAAATCCAATCTTACTATTAATTAGAATAGTGATGAGTCAAATATCAATTTTTTTGAGGATTGAAGGCTGAATTACATTCAATTTTAATTAAAAAAATAAAATTTTAAATTAATTTATAAAATAAATAATTAAAATAAATTAATTAAGAATTAGCAAATTAAAATAAAAGAAAGTAAAGAATAATTAATTAGGATTTAGAATTAATTAAAAGTATTTTAGAATTTTGAATCCATCTTTAGCATGATTATGGTAATTTTTTTTAATGCAAGAATTTATTATTTTTAAAAATTTAGTTATGACTATAATCTATTTCATTTGTGCTTGAACTATATCTTCCGAACATGATCCATCTCAATAGAATCATAAGCTATTCAATATTTTAATTCTTAAAAATTAGTAACATAATTTTTAATATTTTTTTCTAATATAAACTATTAAATCGAGCATGGACTGTATCTTCCGATCATAACCCATCTTCATAAATATAGTCTATTTAGATATTAATCAATAATAAGTATGTTAATATAGGATCTCATGTATGAAGGATAAAATTTAAGGTTAAGCAGGAGAACATGTCATTCATTGCATAAAAGAAATTACAAAAGATAAAGAACAAAAAATACAATCCATACTAGAAGACTTCATCTACTCTTCCAGAATTCAGCTCCTTAGCCATGCATGTTGATGATCTGCTCACTTCAAGCATGTTCAAATCTCCCAAGTAAAGACAAAGAAAAAAAAAAGGAAGAAAGAAGAAGAGAGAAGAGGGGAAGAGAAGGGGAGGTTTGGAGGGTTATTCTTCCACAAGGGGCTCTCTATTTGTTGTGATATCAACTCGCTCCGATACCAATCTATTGGGATATCAGCTACTTTGATATCGCTTGTTAAGGATCTAGTACTAAATTATTACGATAGAAAGAAGAAAGAAATAAAATAAGAAAATAATCAAGTACGTAGATCAGCCTAAAGGCTCACCTCCATGGGGAATGCAAAGCTTCACTATAAAAGAGAAAAAATGTAGAAGAATAGAATACCCACTCTCAACTCACCGTATATAATTTTCTCTCAACTAGAAGCTACCCTCACAAAAGCTCTCTAAGAATTTCAAGAAGACCCCCAAAAGCTATAAGATACTCTACCCTCACAGCCTTCTTATCGGATGCTATGCACCTATTGCTTCTCTCTCTTGTGGGTTACACGTACTTGGTGATCTACCAAACTCCTCTCGACAGCTGCTTGAGCCTCTTTATATGCCTCACATGCCGCATGTGCCACCTTACTGCTCCACAGCACCTCAGTCTTTTAAATAGGATGAGAATCCTCTTTTCAGCAGTTCACAGGAGTCCTAATAGGGCTCGTTCTCCTAATATGAGTCGAACATTTCCTTAATAGAGTCTTGAAATATTTTTCGACTTTCAGATCATAACCGCAATCCTTCATGGCTACTGGATCCTATGGTCTACGTGCAACTCCTATAGACCCCTTAAATTAATCACAATCTGAGTCCAAATAAAAAATGTCATCCTATTCTGTTCGCCTTCATCGAGCCGACTCGATTAGGGGTTGAGCTAGCTCGACTATGTCTCATCCAAACTCCCACTATCTATCTATCTGAGAGAGCCAACTTGGCTATGGTTCAAGCGGGCTCGACCCTATATCTGAGTTAGCTTGACTGCCTGCTGATACTGATTCTCCTTTGCTATGGTTCGAATTTGAGATATCAAATTCTAACAATCTCCACCTCGACTCGATATTCGGCCTTTACATGACTTTAAGAGCTTGTGATCCATCTCGCCTCCATGTCCTGGGGCATGCCTACTAATCATGGATGGGCAAACATGAAAGTTGAGCTAGGCCACTCGATCCCACCTTCATCATGGGCTGTGTCCACTCTAACCAAAGATTTGCTCAAAAAATTCTCCTACGATAATAGAAACTTCACTCTGTGATGTCGCCTCTTGTCCTTATTAGTCTCCCATCTCGTGCCCGATCCATCTCCTCCTGAAGCTCCATCTCACACTGGGCTCCCTTTAGCTCCTGAAGCTCCACCTCGCATTGGACTTTCCACCAGATAGTAATGTCCTCTTGTCTTCTTCTTTTTCTCCAATATTATCCTATCGCCATGCATGATCTTCAAGATTTCATCACCAGCTATCCACCTATAGCCATTTGAATCTAGTCTGCTCAGTGAGATAAGATTCCATCTAAAATTGGATATTTATCAGACCTCCCCCAATCTCTTCACTATACCATCATGTATCTTTCAACTAACTATCCTGATGCCTCTGATCGCATAGCTCGATCCATTCGGTAGATAAACAGTGCCATCATTGCTCTTTAGGAAGTCAAACTGTTTCTTTCTATAACAAACGTGATATGTGCATGCAGAATCTAAAATCCTCTACTAGAAAGAACTAGATCGCTCATTAGATATCTTTAGAACATCATCCTCTAACTCACTACTGGTTGTCGCTGCAGTAGCCCTCGTTCGATCCTTGAGTTATGGGCAATCCTTGACTCGATGCCCCAACTCATCGCACCTATAGCATCTGATCTTGCTTTGGTCCCTCTTCTTGGATCTGGATCATTCTCCTCATGATCCTCTATCGCTCCGTCTACTGCCTCCTGCTCCTCCAAAAGCCACCAAAGTTGAGTTGCTGCCATCTAAGCTTGAAGCTAGATTCTTCCTCCTGAGAACCTCATTCTGGAGTGTCGCTGTAGTGACCTCGTCCATCTTGATGGAACTCTTTTCCACTAGAAAAGCAGTCACCAAGAACTCATACGAAGGAGGGAGTGATGCTAGCAAGACCAACGCCCTAGTCTTCTTCTCAACTTTTTTGTCAATGCTAAGAAGGTCGGTGAGGATCTTCTGAAAGTTGGATAGATGCTCCTGCATGCTCTATCTTTCGTCTATCCATAGTTGGTAGAACTGCCTCCAAAGGAATAGCGTGTTGGTGAGCGACTTCACCATGTACAACTCCTCGAGCTTCGATCACAACGCCATCAAAAAAGTCTCGCTAAGTACATAGATCACCACATCATCCACTAGGTATAAGCAAATTGTGCTCACCGCCTGCATCCAAATCCGCTTTCAATCTTTTATCTCTATGGTGGCTGACATCTTTTCATACAAGAGAGCATCGATCAACCCATGTTGGATAAGGACATCCTTTATCCTTGCTTGCTACAAGAAGAAATTGCCCTTTCCATTGAACCTATTGATCTCCATCTTGATTGTGCTTGTCTTCTCCATATTCTTCAATCTCTATCCACTGCTATAATCTACGCTCTGCGCTCCGATACTCTCTGGCTCTAATACTAATTATTATGGTATCAACTTGCTCTAATACCAATCAGTTGAAATATCAGCTACTCTAACACCACTTGTTAAGAATCTAGTATCAAATTATTACAGCAGAAAGAAGAAAAAAATAAAATAAGAAAATAAAGCTTCACTATGAAAGAGAAAAATAGGTATAAGAGGAGAACAGCCACTCTCAACTCACCGTATATAAATCTCTCTCAACTAGAAGCTATCCTTATAAAAGCTCTCTAAGAATCTGAAGGAGACCCCTAAAAGCTACAAGATACTCTACCCTCACAGCCTTCTTATCGGATGCTATGCACCTGTTGGTTCTCTTTCTTATGGGCTGCACATACTCAACGCTCTGCCAAGCTCCTCTCGATGGCTATCTGAGTCTTTCTACGTGCCTCTCATACCACACACGCCACTTTATTGCTTCACAGTACCTCAGTCCTTAAAATAGGATGAGAATCCTCTTTTTAGCAGTTCATAGGAGTCCTAATAGGGCTCATTCTTCTAATATGAGTCGAATATGTCCTTGATGGAGTCTTGAAATATTTTTCAATCTTTAGATCATGATCGCAACCCTCCATGGCTGCTAGATCCTGTGGTCCACATGCAACTCCCATAAATCCCATGGATTAATCACAATCTGAGTCCAAACAAAAAATCTCATCATGTTCTATTTGCCTCCATTGAGCTGGCTCGGTCAGGGGTCGAGCTGGCTTGACTGTATCTCGTCCGAACTCATGCTATCTGTCTGCCTGAGAGAGCTGGTTTGGTTGTGGTTCAAGCCAGCTAGATCTCAGCCCAAGTCGGCTCAATCCTATATCCGAGCTAGCTCAACTATCTACTGATATTGATTCTTCTCTACTGTGGATTGAATTCGAGATATCAAATTCTAATACTATTTTAGTCTATAGTATAATAGAGACTTAAATAGAAGAGAAAAGAAGTTTGTGAGTCTTTGTTGAACTCAAACTAGAGCCTAGATCAAAATCCTCATGCTTAATTGAATTCTGCCTGTCAGATCTTAAATCAGCACTCCAAATTCCATAAAAAATCCATCAAAATCTTAAGATCAGCATTCGGATCATTTCTAGGCCGTTAGATAATCTGATCAAACAATTATCCACCATCAAATCATGCTAAAAGAGGTTGAAGAAATCCCCATCAAGATCAGAGATGATTTCCACTATTGGATGCCGATCGAGTAAGCTAGGAACCATTCGATCACAATCGATTGTGATATCAACCGTTGGATGGTGCAATGAAGCTGGGAGATTCCTGAATCAATCTAGAAATTCTCTACCATCAAATTTCAACTGGCTATAATGAGAGCTGCATAATCACGCATCACTGTTCTTGTAGACCACCATAGATCGGGTGTCATGAAGATCGCATCGAATCGGAGCATGCCACATCAGCTAAAAGGATTGAAATACCCCTATGAGCCACATGGGTTTTTCTATGGAGCCTTTAAGGATCCATGCCTATTGAGTTAGCATGTGGTCCACCATGGACCATGCAGTTTCCTAACGTCACGGTAATGTCATGGCTGAGCAAGCTAGGCTGCAGGCAAACTGGGCTTGCACTAGTCCAGGCTGACTAGCGGGTTGGGCTGGCTTTTGCGACCTAGCACTAGTGTGGGCCACAATCGAGCGGGCTGGGTGGTTCATCTAAGTTGGTACAGTTTGAACCAATTTTTTTTTCTTTTTTTATTTAAAACTTTCAACTTTCATAACCTTTTCAATTTAGCTTCTATGTACGTCAAATTTAATTCATTTGAATCCATAAATTGAGCTCTTCATATTGGTGAGGTATTTTTCTATAAAATATTAATAAAAATATTATTTTTTAAATAAATATTAATTAATTATATTTTAATATTTTTATTTATAAATTATTGATAGTTATCAAGCAGCATTGCAAACATGGGATCAAGACGTGCCCTATACATTCTGGTCATGGCATGTAGAGTGCTCGAACCGAGGAAAGGTTCAAACTACAAACATGAGGTTGAGACATTCCCTATGTGCTTTGGTTCCGACATGCATAGCGCTTAAACTGAGAAAAGATTTGAGCAGCATTACAAACACGGGCCCAAGACGTGCCCTGCATGCTTCGGTCTCGACATGTAGAGTGCTCAAATCGAGGAAAGATTTGGATAGTATTGCAAACCATCCTCCTTCGTAATGATGTCCCTTACTTTTGTGTTATGCTTTTGAGAATGCTGCACTCTTTGTTCAAGGATGGGCTTGTTGTCCTTGTAAGAAATGTATCAATAGAAAAATATTTGATAGGGATAGAATAGTTGTTCCATTTATATAGAAGTGGATTTATGCCAAACTACAAGCATTGGTACCTGTATGGGGATTGAGACGTGGGAGATAATTGTAAGGGCTTCAGAGGCTCTACTTGTCCAAATCTTGCTGATGTGCAAGAACTTAATGGTGACAGCTTCAGCAGATGATTAACATGTTTGATGTTTGATCTAGTTATTGGTGGATGTCCATATAATAATCTTTTAGATTGCAACTATTATAGTTATGATGAATAGGGTTGCTATGGTTATAGTCGTGCTTACCCTTTATAGGGTTGCTACCCCCTAGAGGCTAAGCAAGGCTATAACTATAGCAACCCTTATAGTCCATCATGACTATGATGGTCGCTATCTGAAAAATCATTACATGGGCTTGCACTGATAACTAGATTGAATCCACCAAATGTGCTAATCATATGCTCAAGCCTATCACTGTTAATCTCTTGCACATCAGTAAATGTATTGGACAAGTAAAGCTTCTCATCTGTGCACATTATCTCTCATGTCTTTCTATGCATGTACCAATGCTTGTAGTTTGGCAAAAATCCATTTCTATATGAATGGATAACTATTGTATCACTATCAAGCATTTCTCTATTGACACATCATTTATAAAGACAATGAGCCCATCCTTGCCCTAAAAGTACAGTATTTTCAAAGGTATAATCATAGAAGTAAAGAACATCATTGCAAAAGGGGATGGTCAAGATGCGTGTCCTGCACATGCGGACTTGAAACTTACCAGATGACTAGGCTGTGCAAGTACATGAATTTTATTTTTAAGTTATTATTTTATTTTCTAATAAAATTTATACTTCTAATTTGTAGCTTGAGGAAGTGGCCGGGGCCTCGGAGATAAAGGCTATGATGCCTACATGTGCGAGATACACCTACATGGAGGTGATGCATTCTATTTTTGTTGTTGTACGGTCAAGCTTGGATAGTCTGTTACATTGTAGATAATCACTTGCGACCATCTTACTGTACTTTGGTGTAGAAGAATTTGCAATGCATGGCAAGCTTGAATGGTTTATTATATTACAGACAATCACTTGCAGCCACCTCATGGTTAAAGGTGCAGAGAAACTTGCAATGCCTTATTTTTCAATAGCAAATCTGAGCCTTCTTCATATTTTCATGTACTGAGATTATCATGTTCTACTGGATGAAAATTAGACAATGCCTAAATTAGGGGACCGGTAGATCAACACATTATCATGTATTATTGGACGAGAATTATTTTTCTACTGATACATTTCAGATGCTAACTAACAATCTTTATTACATGTGAGTTAAATTTTAATCATCTTGTTATGTTTTAATAGATATTTTATTTGAACCAATTTTTGGATCATCTGTTTGCTTTGGTTTTTATTTTTATTTTTAGATATTATACATTATGTCTTCTAGAGGTCGAAGCCGATCCAACCTAGGATAGAGCTCTCGAGAAGAGAGCGATCATGCGGCCAGCTCGTATAATTCCGTACATCTCATATCGGATGGTAATTAGACTCTCTAATATTTTAAATATTATTATTTTATTCTTTGCTAACTAATATAACATTCTGTATATTAGATATTTTATGCTCAGGTTTGGATGATAAGAGGTCACCAATGACCCCACGGTCACATGCAGTAGCGACCAGTTCATAGACACGGAGTCGTGGTTGAGGATCCATCTGGCTCGCGACACCTCCAACTTGGCTAGAGGATAGATAATTCATCCATATTCAAAGCTGTTCGTAAGTACTACAACTTTAATTAATATATTTCTAATTTAGCAATCTAGAGTTAATATTTATTTTTAAAATTAAATTTTTTGCAGCTACGTTTAGAGAGTCCTGAGTATCGTCATTGGTTACCGACATCAATTTAGCCTCGTTGATGCCTAAGCTCGATGAATGAGTTTTCTAGTTAGTTGTCCAATCTGGGATCAGCATTGATGCCAGCTTGAGAGATTGTTATCTAGTAAAGATAAAACTAGTTTTAATTTTTAAATATTTGATAATGAATATATATATACACCTTGGCTTCTATCTTATAGAATACTACAATATCGAGACTGCTCCAAACATGAATGGCGGCTGACCGTCAAATCTTCAAGGAGGTGGCCACAATGGAGGCTCCGAGATGGCCTCTATAGCCTTAGACAGTCCACCCATCTCAGTACTCTGATTTTTCAATCAGCTATCGATTGGAATCCCTTCGACTGGACACTAGATAAATGTGGCGACATATGTGCCAGGCCCTTTATGACCAGTGGACGCAGTGAAGAGTACTCCGATAGATGGCAGAGGGCCCGACATAACTAGATCACCCGATAGGATCCGATCAGGCATACGGATGGCTCAATCGGCACACATGTTGTGGCTGACAGACTGATAAAAAATCAATATCAAAGCTCTTCACTAAAACTATAAAAACTCTTATATATATTTTAATTAATTTAATTTTATTATTTACTTATTGTAGATATAGCAGCTAGATCATGCACCAGACCAGCTGCAACTATGGTGGGCCATACACTAGTCTAGGAGGACTAGTGACTATTTAGATTCTACGTCGCGATAGATCGCAGTAAGAACTTCAAACTTTATTCATTAATTAAGTTGTTATATGATCTAATTTTTATATTATAATGAATATATTTTTGAACTATGTAGATGTGTTATGCGACGTACATTGCTGAGAGGTACGATGATGACCTATCTTCTTAGCCCCCTTGATCTTGAGGGATGTCTTAGTGCCATCGAGGGGGTGAGTAGGGGTCGGGTCATAGAATTTGGCCACAGCCTCGATTCTCTACTATCTTGATACTCTTCGACATCCTCACAAGCCTCAACATCCCAGATCTGGAGCGATACGCATGTAGAGAAAATCATGCAGAAGCTTTTAAGCCAATGACCTCAGAGCCTCCTGGATGCTATTTGCGATACGGTCATAGAGCTTCTTTAAGACCTACAACTATGCAACCAACTAGGCTCGTCATTTCAGTCATCACATTAGATAATTATATTATTAAATTAATTTAATTATTTTAAATTTTTATTTTTAGATGCTTCGTATATTTAGTTTTTAAGTCTAAAAAGAAGATCTAAAGGCTAAAAATTCAATCTAACCATTCAATTGATCGACCAAAGGTGTCTATAGCTCCGTATCATCGAATAAAATGTATAAAAATAATCTATTCGAGAATCAAAAGAGTGTATCAAAAGATATGCCTCCATATCAAAAAATACATCTTTGTATCGAAACTTACTAATATTATTTTATTTTTTCATTACAGGATGCTGAGATATCTAACTCTCATCCACTAACTACTGGAGAGAAGTAGGAAGAGGAGGTGGATGACGATGAGGATTAAACCTGATTTTTTTTTATGTATTATATTTTTTTGATATTGCTTGTAAAAAATTATATAAATTTTATTTTTAATATAATATAATTAGTTTTTAATTTTTGATTATCATATTATCTTTAAATTTAAATTATAAAAAATATTAAAAATTATAATTTATTATAATTAATTAAAATAAATTTTAAAATTATTATTATTAATTTTTAAAAAATAAAATTAACTATTACCATCGGTATTAGTGATGGTAGTTGTCATCGCTAATAACTATTAGTGATGATATTAGATACCAAATTATCATGGCTAATATTTTTTTAAAATAAATTTTTATTTAAATTAAAAAATTAAATAAAATTAGAGATGGTATTAGTGATGGAAAAGTTGGTCGCTAATAATAATTAGCGATGACATTAGCAACAAAGCTGCCATCGCTAATATTTTTTAAATTTTATAAATTTATTTAAAAAATAATTAGAGATAGAATTATTTCATCTCTAAAGTTATCGCTAATTTTTTTATTAGTGATGATGATTTTTACCATCACTAATAGTGCCAATTAGCAATAAAAATTTTTCAGATTGGCTTTTACAATGATATTAGCAACGGCGTCCCTACTAGTAATGACTGAAGGATTATTAGTGACAGCAAAATGCTGTTGCTAATAGTCTAGATTCATATAGTAACTTGGTTCAGGGCCTTCCCCTGAACCTTTCAACTCTCATGTTGCAGCAAACAAAGGAGTGAAGGTTTGCCTATCCTATTGTATGGCACTAATACTTGTCTTCAGGGATTTTGGGGTGGTGCTGGGGGAAGAGACCTTCCAGACTCATGGTCAGGAATGGAGTTCTCTTGCTATGTCATCTTCTCAATAGAGTCAGCCGACCTAGTGTACTCAACCTTCTCGGTCCTCTCAACCACCCCAATTTAGTCAACCCACTCCTTGACTGCCTTTTTGGTCTTATACTAGGTCCGATGTTGGTTTTCCCATCCATACACTAGGGACCTCTAGTAGGACCCAGAGCAAGAGAGGTAGAGCCTAATCATCTAGGGCTAGCACTACTTCCACCATTGATTTGGCTTCTGATGAAGAGTAGATCTAGGGTCTGTCCATTGTCTTGTGGTGCCCCACTTATGCTCTATTAATTTTATCTTGTTAATTGTATATTTCTGTGATTGCCTTTATGTTGTATCTTCGTGTATTGTAGTGGATATCATTTTCATACATGGTACATTCATTTTGGGTGATACTATTGTGAAAGACATATTTATGTAATGAAAATGCATTCTTCTTTTTATTTCTTATTGTTTGCATGTCATATCTTTTTGTTGATGACAAAAGGGGGGAAAGGAAGAGATAGGTAAGCAAACAAGCAAAAAGACTTAACAAATAAGCAACGGTATATCTTGAAAATTGAAATTGTCTTGAAAATATCTTACAAAACTTGGGTATTTAAATCTAATTCAATGTTTGTGATACAATATTGTGATTGTTAAGTAATTTTTGCCCTGATACTTAGCTCATCATGCTCAGATACATACCCAAGTTGTTTTGAAACATAACTTTTCAGCCCTGATACTCAATGCCCTTGCCAAAGTTTAGTTTGTGGTTGAGTTTCAAAATATTTTGGTGGTATCCTAATTCAATTGCAAACTTGTTCTAATAACTTGCATATATTCTTATGTTAGCATGCTAGCAATACCAATCCAAAGTCCTATTACGAAAACCTTTGCCCTTGCAATTTGATTCTCTTACATTGATTACTTTATTTGCTTATACTTAAAATTTTATCATTATCAAAAAGGAGGAGATTATTGATCCAATGATTGATTTTGATGAATACAAATATTTGATTATGAATTTTAGTACTAATAAGTTGTTGAAGTACATATTGAGAATGTCTCAGGAAGCTAAAATTACACTTAGATTCATATAAATGCCAAAGAATGAAGTTAAAGAAAGTAGATTTAAGAAGCCATGCCATGTGAAACCAAGTTGAGAAAGTCAAGAGCCAACTCCAAATTCAAAGAGTCGACTCTGGCATGCAATTTTCAAGCAGCATAGTCTATGAGTCAACCCTTGGAGTATGAGTCGACTCTCTCAAGCATGACAAAGAGTTGAATTTTTTAGCCTAGAGCTTGGGTTGACCCTAAATTCATCCCAAGTCGAACCCTAACCAACCTCAAGTCAACCCTCAGTAGCTGAGCCGACTCTCTACGGAAAGACAAAAAGTCAAATTTTTCAGACAAGATCTCAAGTCGACCATAATTCATCTCAAGTTGACTCTAAATTAGCTCAAATCAATCCCTACTTGATTTGAGTTGACTCAACTGCGGCTGACAACTCTAATGGCTAATTTTATAAAAGCTTCAAAATTATGCAAAATTGCTCTAATGGTCAGTTTTTAGTCTCTAATAGCTAGAAAATGGTATTTGGGCATTTTAAGATGGTTTAAAGGCTACCAAATGCATTGAAGAATATAGCAAAAAAGAAAAATAAAGAGAAAACCAAAAGAGCATCAAGTGTGCATTTAAGAGAGACCTATAACTTTCCTACCACCAAATCCTTAAAGCTTTTAGCAGTTTTCAAAAAAATAAAGCATTTACTTTAAAGCTTCCTTGACAAATCTCACATCAGCCTCAATGACTTTTGGCATTGCTCTTTAGGAGCTTTTTCATTCTGCTTTAGCATTGTATTTTTTCCTTATTGTACTTGAGTTTCAATTGAGATTGAAACTTTGAAAAAGGCCTATCAAAGCCTTGAATTGGAGTGTACTTATGTATAAGCTTAGGAGTAGCTTAGAGGGATAGTTTTGGTTGATTTTCACTAAGAAAATCTACTAGATGTTGATTATGAGCCCCAAAAAATAATCAAGCTATAATCTAGGAAAGATTATAGTAGAATTCCTAAAGGTGGCTTGAGGAGTAGATGTAGATATTGAGTTTGGTGCCAAACCACTATAAAATTTGTGTTTGCTTATGCCTTGGTTGTTCTTTATTTTGCATCATCATATCTTGCTCATGTTACATTGCTCTCATTCACCTACTGCTATACTTAAATTTTATGCACATTACTCTTTAAATTTTGAAAAAACCAATTCACCTCCTTTCTTGAGTTGTATATCTAGAAAACACCCAATAAAACGACACTAACAGCTTATGATATATTTGGATATGTGCAAACCATGGCATATATGATATTCCCAACTATATTAGCATGTGAAACATGTGACAGATGCTCATCCTTCTCATCTAACTGTGGAGAAAAAGCAACTGAAAGTCCAAAGTATGCTGCAAATGGAGTACTCACTGAATTATAATCTTGTATACTAAAATTCTGAAGCACCTTCTCAATATAATTTTTTTGTGATAAGAACAATTCGCTTATGTGTCGATTTGTATGAACCTACACTACTTTCCATAGACAATACTTATAAAAGTCAAACTTTCCAATTTTCTAACCACACAATAGATCCTATTTGCTCAAAATAGATGTGCCAGCCTCATTAATATGATCCAAATGCATATGCCATCAATGAGCACTATTCGAATCTGGATTTGATGAGAAAACTAATGCAGCACGAACAACTGTACTATCCTAAAAAAAGTAGAGGCCATAAAATAATCTATCTTTGAGCATAATAAAAGTATCTTTTAAAATCTTTAGAACTCTAGCCTCACCAGAATACTTAAAACCATAAAAATCAAGAGTACTCAAAGAAATCAAGTTCTTTCTCAAATTTGATATCTACTGCACATCAAACAAGGTCCTAACAATACCATCATACATCTTGATCGGAATGATTTTTATGCCAACAACCTTACAGGACATAGTATTCTCCATAAGCACAATTTCACTATCAATAGGCTGATAAATGGAAAATCAATCTTGATGAAGACACATATGAAAATATGGTGAATCAAGAATCCAAACATTTTTAGATAAACTGATAGATATTTAGAGAACATCAGCACCATGAAAACTATCCTCTACTATACTGGCCGAATCACTAGCATTAGAGGCATTATCGGGCTTCTCCTTCTTTTCTTTGAGATTAGGACAATCAGATTTCCAACACCCTTCCTTTTTATATTAATTGCAGTTCTTTCCTTTTCCTTTGAATCTAGATCAATCTCTATTACTTCCTAAACTTGAACCAAATTCTTTTCTTTTGATCTACCTCCAGCAATTAGACTATCTCCCTAATTTTTATCCTAGGTTTTAGACATCTTTTTCATTAATTCTCTCGAGTTCAATGAGCTCTTACATCTTCCATAGAAAAAGTATCCCAACCATATAGCATAGTATCTACAAAATACTTAAATAAGGGGGGTAATGCACACAACAAAATAAGGGCTTGATCCTCATCATCAATTTTAACTTCAATATTTTTTAAATTCAAAATAATTTTATTGAATTCATTAAGATAGTCTTTAATGGCATCCCTTTCTTCATCCCAAAAGTATAGAGCTGCTACTTCAGATAGAGCTAGCTAATTTGTTAAAGACTTTGTCACATAGATACTCTCCAGCTTAAGCTACAATGCCACGGCAAATGATCCATTCGCAACATCTCACAGAACCTCATCTATTAGAGACAATTGAATCATACAGTGTGCATGTTCTAGGAGATCATCCTCATCTTCTATTAACAACATCACTGGTAAAGCATCTCTGTCCTTTAGTGCCTTCAGCAAACCCTTATTAAACTAATAGGGCTCATATCTTCACACACCAAAGACAGGAATTATTCTTTCCATTGAATTTTTCAATCATGAATTTCTTAGTCATCATGAAGAAAGAACACAAAATCAATAAATAATTAAAATCTAAAATAGATCTAATGAACAAACTTGAACAAATATGAACCCCAGGCTCTGATGTTAGTTTATTGTAAGATTATCTATTAACTAGTATCAAACCTAAAGAAATAACAAGCAATCACATAGAAAATAAAACATGACAATTTTCGTAATTCGATCTTTGGCCTATATTTATGGGTAAAGATGGAGAAAGATTTCATTATATCAAAAGATGGAGTATAAAGAATATATAATAGCTCAAATAACAAAAGGCGTGATTACAATATATATAGCCACCAAATCCTAAAATAATGAAAAAAGACCTATTGACCTTAAGAATGATTTTGATGATTCCAAAATGTTGACCATAGATGATGCTAACCATGTATCTTAATATTGAATGTAGGTCTTTTCAGATGTTCAATTTGAAGAAATATTCTATGAAAAGGATCTTCTCAAGATACACTAAGTTAAGAATCTCAAGAGAGAAAAATCAAGTTTTAGACTTAGTAGAGTCGACCCCAGATTCAAAGGAGCCAACCCCTTCACTGAAACAAGTGTTAAAATGAGTAATCTTAAGTTTTAGGAGGATTGAAGTTGACCCTAAGAAGATTAAAGTTGACCCTGGCACGTTGGAGAAGTTTGGCATGATCTCGAGTTGACTTAAGCCCAGCAGGAGCTAACTCTTTCAAAGCAAAATAGAAAGCTATAATTTTAGGATTTTCTAATTGGATCGATCCCAGTAGAATTGGAGTCAACCCCAATAGTTAAGCCAACTCCAGCACAGGCGAGCCGACTCTCTCAGAAAAACATCAAGAGTTAATTTTTGGGACCTTAAGATTGAGTTACCTCTTTGGTCATTCAAATCAACTCGAAGCAAATTGGAGTCGACCCCAATATCGGGACAAACATAACGACTGATTTTCTACAACCCTTTAAATGGCCATTCCTCTACTCTAATAGCTAGTTCAAGACTTCTAACAGCTAGAACTCTTTCTTCAGCCATCTCTAAGAGTATTTAAGGCTAAAAAAATATTTAGAAAGCATATTAAGAGATTTTTAAAAGATATCTTTTTAGATTTAAGAGAGTTTCATTGTACATCAAAAAGAGAGGAACCAAGTAGTAATTTTAGAGGACATTCAAGAGCTATCTTCACCAACATCTAACACATCCTCTCAAGCTTCAAAAAAGAGAAAGCAAAGCTTCAAAAAGCCAATCTTTCAGTCTCTTCTTCATGCTCAAGAATTTAAAATTCTATTTTTATTTTCTATGCTGAAAATCTTCTCTTATATTTTGTTTCTTTGGAGGAAAAAAACTTAGGCATTAGGCCCATCCAAACCCAGAATTGCACTTTATAGGTTTTAGTTGGTGAACCCAAAAAACTAATAGAGTTAATTGTGAGCTCGAAAAATAATCAATGTATAATTTTGATTGGTGATCCCAAAAAATCTATTGGATTTATTTATAAGCCTAGATAAAATAAACACACTATAATTATGAAGATTATAGTAAAATTCTCAAGAAAGCTTGGAGAGTGGACATAGGTGCGGATTGCACCGAATCACTATAAATCTTGTATGTTTGTCTTATGGCTTTACTTCTTGCTTTACTTGTTTTACTATTTGTTTAGCTTAGCATTAATTCTTGCATAGCTTCATACTGATATCTTGAATCTGCTACTACTTGAATCATACACTTCACAAATCACTTAAGATAGCTTAAATTGAAGTACATATTTATTTATATTATTAATTTGATTAAAATTTTTAAAGAACCTAATTCACCCTCCCCCCCCCCTCTCCCTCCTTGGGTTGCTATCTTTGGGCAATAAGACCATAATGCCCAAATGACCGAACTAAAGCCTAAGAATGGGATGGCTGACAACTCAAGCCCTCCATTACTATTATAGACCTCATGAAAAACATGCTTGTCGACTTCTTAAAATAGTCAAATCGATGATAAACTGAGTCACATCAAAATTTAAGCCACACTCAATAAATACTACACAACACTTTATGGTGCAAACCATGCACAATACAGGGTCAAAAGTACTAGAAAGCTAGTAGGAGGTTAAAAAGGTTACATATAACACCATTGGATCTTCTCCTATGTCTATTGACAGGATGGAGACAAATCAAAGTTTTGATCCATCCAAGGGTATGTATCATTTTTTTTTTTTGAAAAGATGGAGTACTTATACAAGTCTAATATAAATACAGCTAGAAAATTTATCAAAAAAGATATCACATAGCAGCATAGAAAGCTTAGCAACATTGATTCAGAAGTATTAGGAAGCTAGTAGGATGTTAAAAATTATTGGGGAGCAAGGTTACATATAAAACCATTGGATTTTCTCCTATGTTTGTCCATAGGATGGAGACAAATCAAAATTTTGGTCCATCCAAGGGTATGTATCATTTTTTTTTTAATAAGATGAAGTACTTATGCAAGTCTAGTATAAATACAACTAAAAAATTCATAAAAAAGGATATCACATAGTGGCATTGGAAGATTAGCAACATTGATTCACAAGATCTTTTAGGTATTTTTCATAAAATATGAGAACATCTGATCTGCATAGAATATTATATATCCTTAAAGAAATTATAGGAATACCCTCTCAATTTTAGCTTGATTTTACTTACATCCTCTCTACTTTAAAATATGTCAAATGAATCCTTCTATTTAATGAAGTATTTCAATATGATCTTACCATCTATCTCCATTAATGGAATAGTGTCACATGACCTTGACATGATATCCTATTTTTATGAAATGACAACAGTACTCTTACTTTTAATTACTAGTGGGTTATTAGTCATAGTGCCAAAAATATCAAAGCATATGACTCACGTGACCCATGGTTTTGGATGCCGATTATCCAAAATCAAAAAAAAGAGAAAAAGAAATCTAAATCAAAGCATGTGGAGAGGAGAAATCTTAAATTAAGCCGAGTGGAGAAAAAGAAATCTCCAATCAAGCCGCAGATGGAGAAGAAGAAATCTGGGGAAGAAAAGGAGGGTTGTAGAGAGAAAGAGACCATGGAAGATTCCCAATCAAGTTCGTCTACTTACTCCTTCCAAACTATCAATTTTTATCGTTATAAAATCAGATCAACTTTGAGGACTTCAAGGACCACTAAAAATTCTAGCCGGCATTTCTTTGAATATGGGATGTATGAGGTATGATGTCACTTTCCTCATTTTCAGTTTATTATCCAATGTTTGACTTGAATCTCCCACCCCAAATTATTTTTCTAGGCAAATGAGGGCTATGGTTACTTCTATTGGTATGATTCACCTTCAAATGTAAGGGATAAGGATATTATTAATAGGTTGTTGCAATGAAACAGAAAGCTTGAGAACCAAATTTTAAGTTACAAAAGAAGGGTCGAATGGGTTGTTTACTATATGCTAGTAGCTAGATTGTTATGATTTTTCATATAACCAAGTTATCTAAGTTTTAAATATACTAAGTATGCTCAGTTGAATATTTAAGATTTATCCCAAAAGTGGATATTTTTTTGGGGGGACATTTTGAGTTTAATTTGTAATCTTTAATGATTTATGTAATAAACAATACTTCTCTAATTTGCCAGCATATATGCTATTTAGAATTGTTACATTATTCATGTTATAGGTGCATTTTGGTCCTAAGTATGCATAATAAAAGGACAAACATATAATGCATTTCCTCAAATGCAACTCATACAATTGAGGAATGTATTTCTTGAAGTAAGAACTAGTGACATGATAAGAAAGAACCAACATGGAATTCATTTTCTGAAATAAAAATACCATAAAATAATGAATTGAACTAATTTATGAAGTTTCGATGACATCCATATTCTTTTTTGACCGTTGCAATCTCATTCCCTCCAAATTAGAAGGTTCTGATGACCTTCCCTAAACTTTTCCAGTGTTCCACTTACAACCCTCTACTTTTAATTAGATGCAAATACACACCTGGGTATAAAAAAAGATGAATAAAGGTACTTATAAACTATAAAGAACATGTACTATTAGGAAATATATTTCAAAACTAATCATCAGCTTGTTGATAGTTGTGCTATCTTTGTAATTATATATAATTTATAATAAATAAAATATTTATTCTGACTTTTTCATCATAAATTTATATCTTCTTTTGAACTTTTATGTTGTGATGAAGTCTTTAGGACTATTTAGATTCGATAAAGAGATGATTTATCATTTAGTCCTTAAATTTATTCATGATCAAATGATACGTTATTATCTAGGATGATAATATTTATCAAGTATAGGTCGTTGTATGTCATATGGATTGGTTATTGATAAGTATCATAAATTTGCTAATAAAAATATTAATTTATTAATTAATTTATATTAATATTTTAAAAAATAATAATAATATAAAAATAAAATTAATAAAAATTAATAATAAATAATAATAAATAAAATAATAAAAATAAATAAAAAATAAAAATAATTTAAAAAATAATTTAAAAAATAAAAATATAAAATATTATTATTAATAAAAAGAGCTCATTTTTTTTATCACAACAAAATAAATTTAGAGCAAATCGAAGTTAAAATGGATCCAATATGAATTTTTAAAAGAAATAAAAGAAAAAAATAATAAAATAAAATTAATTGGCTCAGCTAGTAAAGTCGGTGCACTCAGCTGAGCTAGCATGCCTAGCCAAGCCGCTAAGCCAGTGCATTTCGACTTAGCCAGCTAGCCGACCCAGTAGAGACGGCAGCTCGCCAGCCAGCAGCCCACCAAACCAGGCCTGTCGGTGCATAGTGAACCAGTGGCCAGTCCATGAAATCGATCATAGACTACTAGCTTAGCAAAAAGCGGCCAATCGTAAGCCATCGTGCTGTAGACCAAGATCCTTAAAGGGTCTACAGAAAATTCATCGCGACGTATAAGGGTAATATTATAATTTCACAGACTAAGGTCGGCACTAATTGGTCGAGGTCCATGATGCGGTCGGTCCATACGGTCCACAGCTACAGTAATGACACAATCGAATGGTAGCGATGGATTTCGATCAAGATCGGATGGCTATGATTTCTTCCAAGTTTGATTTGATTTCCAAATAACTCCAAGCGATGTTCTGACAGCAATGCTCGCTCCTCACGTGATCCGATAGTCGAAATAACTCCTGATGATGATTAAAACATCCTAAATGCAATCAACGACCAAATTTCTCTCATCAAAGCATGATCCGACGGTCAAAACTTAATCTAACTTGATTTGGACTATTACACATCCATTTTTGATATTTTTTGAAGTCTTGGATCGCCATCTGACGGACAGAACATACAAGAACTTCACTGAAGACAAATCCAATAATTTTCTCTTGATTTCTTCAATAAACATAGATCTATATAATCATTTTAGTCTTATATTGCCTGATAACAAAGTTTTCAATCCTCCAAGTAGCTATATAAAACTCCAGGATCTCAGAGTTGAGACATCTGATCAAGGAGATGCTATAGTAAAAGATGAAAGTCAAGCTTTAACTGAAGGTTACTTCAAGACAGACGGTGTCGATAAGAAGAGCCAAACTTCTATGCCATCTCCACACCATTACCGATCTGAAGATTAAGAACTTTTTTATTTTTATTTTTTTTAAATTATTATATTTGAATTTTAAGTTTTAATTTTAATATAAAATTTAGTTTATTATTTTTTTAATTTCTATTCTTTAATTTCTACTATTTTAATTCTGCTTCTTTAATTTTATTTACTCTTTAGTTTAATTATAAGTAGACGCTAAGATCTAACTAATAGATCTTAGTACCAAGTTTAACTTTTTTATAATATTTAAATATTATTTTTTATTTATTTTTTAACTTCAAAAAAAAAATTTCATAAAAATCAAAGATTTCAAAAAATTAAATCACTGCCTTCCTATGGATTCGACTCAACTTACTACTATCTATGTGCTCTTAATTATTTTAAAAGAAATCAGATTAAACTGATAATTATGGTATTTTAACAATGGTATTGCGATCCATTAGTTATCCTCTTAACCAAGGAGTGTAGAGATATCAGTATGGCATACCGGTAAGATATAGGGGTACATCATTACTGAACATGACCAACTTTAAAGTATTTTGCTATTAAGAATTGCTTCGATGGGAATGAATTTAAATATCCCTCAGACTTGAGATCACCATGGTGACTTGCAAGCAACTCATTATGCTTTGGTGTCAGACTATCTGAATTTTTAATTCAGTAATGAAAAATTTTTGGGTACAGTCAAGTACTTATAAAGTCGGTGCATGATCAAGATAGAATTAACTGCTCCAAGAGTTTAGAGATAATGCACCACTGTATTTCAATTTAGCAAAATCTTGATCAGGATAATCCATATGATGGATTTGATATTTTGAAATACAATGTGGATGATATTTCAGGATTGATAGTTAAACCTTAAGTCATCCTTTGAGCATGCTAGGTCAAAAAGATGAATTATAAGATAACCATATTCATATGGGTTCTAGAATGTTGTTTTATCTACATTGGACCTATCCGATCATTGGGTACCAATTGCTACATTGTCACTTCGATTGATATAAAAATTTATTTCTTTACTATCGACTTAGATTCAAATCTATGGGATCACATAAATTAGAGGTTTCGATCTAATCAGATAGTTGATCAATGATTATGAATTATTTTAGGATCAAATAATCAATATGATTGATGTTTGATCTAGTATAAGTATTACATGAGGATCAATTAGCAATTAGATTGCTAATTGGCTCAATTTGATTGAGCATTAGGACTAAAATCGAGTCTAGTTGAATAAGATTCAATTTAGTTTGGTTTGAACTTGATTAGATTAAGTCTAATTGATTTATGGGATAAGCCAATTATAAGAAAGATCAATTCTCTATTCAATTAGGACTAATGTGCACCTAATCTCTAATTAGATTAGAATTAAAATTAAAATTAAATATGATTTAATCTAATTTAAATGGGCTCCTAGTTGGACTAAGATCATCCTTAATTAGATTGCATCAATTCTAATTTAATTAGGCTTAAAATATTGGTTTGACCAAAGAATTCTTGAGAGCCTAGTTTGACTGGGACTCTCTTCCTTCTCCTTGTGCCACCTCATCCCACGCCCATGCCCTTCTCAAGATTTTATGCATGAGTTTTCTCACACCCTTGAGGTCCCATGCACGCCCCTCTATCCTTCTTTTATCTAGTTTAGAAATTAGTTTTGGATCAGATTAAAACAAGCAAGTTGTTTTGATCTATAACTCTATTTGATAGAGTTTGTGATTCCCAAAACTCGAAGTGTGGCACCAACCATAATCAGATTTGATCTGATTTTGGTGCTGGAAAGAAAGGCCTTTTGCATGCATTCTAGGTATCCCATGCCCAGAAAAAAAAAGGAGGCACCTAAGAGTTGAGCGCCCCGATAGTTGTCTCTTTTGGACATTCCTTTTCTAAGTATTTGACCTAGAGAAGGACTTTTCCATATCTCCCTATTTATAAGGCCTCTTAATGTGGGATTTGGTAGAGAGTTCACCGTGGTATAATGTTTAGGTGTGAGAATTTTGAGGCACAAACACCTCTTGGGTGTGGGGTTTCTTTAGGATACAATTTTGGTATGTCCTGTTGAGAGAAAAGAAAGAGAGAAAGGAGTTCTTCTCTAGGATTTTCTTCTTCCATCTTCCACAAACTTTTGAGAAAAGTGAGGAAGATCTTCTTTCTCGAGTCCTCCTCATCTTCTTTATTCCTTGGAAGATCCATAAAATTTGGAGAAGAAGATTCGAGATCAACTATCAAAGGAGGATCTGCAAGATACTAGCATGCTGTGCAGATATCTGATCACTGGACCTCCAATCTGTGTTGAAGCCTCGTATGGACAACTCATAGAGATTGGACATTTTGTGTGGCTCAAAGTGACAACCTCAATCTTGAAAATAACAAGCGGAGTTCTCGATCCATGAAAAAGTATAGAGATGTGATCTCTATAGTAGTTTAGATTAGATCTAGAGTTTTGATCGGTATTGATATGATCAATACCTCTCAAGTTATTTATTTAATTTTTAGATTTAATACATACTAATATCATGTTATAAGATCCTAGATCTAGGAGTTTTTACTTGCTTTAGTAGATTAATATAATTAATCTAGGTCTTCCACTTTTGCTTATTTCAAAAAAGTTTTAAAATCTAATCATATAACCCTAGATTTTTCCTTCATGTATATCATTCAGTCATATCCACTATTCCAATTTCACAATCAACTCAAGGTATCATAATCATAAATTAAAATAAAATTTTAAAATTTCTCAATATATTGCCATGTAATACCCAAAAATAAAATCAAAGCATCATATATCATAATTGATGATAGTAAACCATCCTCTATCACAATCTATAACAATTTAACATAATATATTAGAATGCATTACAATGTTTCACAATATTTCACATTATATCACAAGGTATCATAATCTATCAAACATTTTGATAAACCTAAGGTAACATAATGTATCACAAGATATCACATAATAAAAAAAGGTATTATTGTATAAACACTAAAGCTATCATCCCAAAAGCTCGATACACCCAAACTGATACACTAAATGCATTATATCAAAGCAAATAGCAATGTTTCTTCTATAAGGCTGGATGCAAGTTTTTGAGGGAGTCAAAAATGGTCGTGATGCTGTGAGCTATAAGTTATGGCTAAGAGAAAGCTACTGTTGGCTGAGGGGAGGCTGCTATTGGCTAAGAGGAGGTAGTTAGCTAGGAGGAGGGAGGCTGGGAGAGAGCTGATTGGGAGGAGGCAGGCTCTAAGGCTATTGTCTTCTTTCTTCTCCCACTCCTTTGAGCCTAAAAAATGATACTGCAACATAAATATTAGTTAACTATATTATTGAATATAAATGAGGCCATATATAATATCAATGATCTCTCTTTTTCTACTAACTTGGCTCTCGGTTTAATTAGATGCAATGTTTTCTTATTTCTTCTTTGCTTTTCCTTCCTAGGGTCCTTGCAAGTTCTGGAGTTATGGTCCTATTGTTGGCAATTCCTACATCTATGGATGTATCCTTTCTTCTGATTCTACTACAATCTTTTGATTCATCCTCTTCTTTTTTTGTCTTTTTGGATCTACCTAGAGGAGCCCTTAGGAAAAGGTAGATACAATGAGGTACCCTATCCTTGGTCAAGATTTCATGTTTAGAACTAGCTTAATAATATGCTCATAGGCCCTATAAAATGTATCTTTACTATACCATGCACTAACAAAGTATTTTACATACTTTCTAATAAACACATATAATAGCTGCTGCTGCATGGCAATATGGGATACTAGTTAAATCTGACACCTTACATCAACAAACACTTTCCCCCAAGTCCACAACAAATCTATCATTGTGATATTCAACTTCAAATCTATGGCCTCCTACCCATATGCAGTGGCAGTTTATAGCCTTCAACTTAGCCTTCTCTAACTTTTTTTGAATCTTAGGACAAAGAGGACCTATAATTTTATCCAAGCATTTTCTTTTAGCTTGGAATCGCTGCATTAATAGCCTCCTAATAGTCTCCAATAAGATGATAATAGACTTTTCTTGAGCATCGACTATGTACTTATTAAAGGACTCGTGTATGCTGTTCAACAATATACTTGATTTACTTTTAGGATTGAAAGCATGCCTCGATCATAACTCAGATGGATGCTGTCTGAGCCACTATTATGCAGTCTCATCAAAGTATCACATCTCCTCTATAGCAACCTCAAGGTCATGAAGTGTGGTTGCCCTAGCACACTTCCAAAGAGCATCTTTATAATTCTTACCCTTGAACCCAATACTTTTAAAATTGGCATGCAAGTACCACATATCAAATCTATGATCAGCGCTAAGAATGATAGTCTGAAAGGTCTCAACAAGATCTTACACAAATATTGAATAAGTAAATAAGTTATGAACAATTATGTACTTAAAAGTAATGAAAATTTTAAATATTGAATAATACAAATTTACCTTTTGTTTATCCAATACACAAGTCTAACCATGTTCTTCTAAGGGCCCAATATCTTCTAATAAGCATGTCAAAAACTAACTCTAGTTGTCTTTCATCTTTGCCTCGACCATCGTTGATGCGATGGAAAACATATTTTCATTATCATCTTTCCCCACTATAGCTAGAAGCTATCCTCCAAATGTGCCCTTTAGGTAACATCCATCTAGTCCAATAATAAGTTTACAACCTTTGACAAAGCCATGCTTGTATGCTGCAAGATAATAGTATAATCTCCTAATGATAAGCTGACTAGTTTCATCAGGTCTGCTAATATCTATCAGCATCATGCTCCCATGATTAGCATTGTGACCTCGAAACAAAAACCTTCACATCCCACCTTACTTGCTCTCGGAAGCCCTTGACATTTCACTTTATGTCTGATCTAATCTCCTCAAGGTACTTCTCTGCTAAAAACTTGGATGTGATATTATGATTTTTAAATTTTCTTCCACAACTATGCACAGACTGAAAGGTCTTTATTTGAGAAGTGTTCTCCTTCTATAGTAGTGAAACATAAATCCTCCATCCACATCCTTACTTGCATATAGCAGTAACCTAACTAGCCTTATTTTTCTTGTATACAAAATCAAAACCCTTCTATATGTTATAAAGCCATAGCACTTTCCTAAATTATGCAGCATTGCTAAACCTCATTTCAACCAAAAGTTTGATAGTTCTTTTAATATCTATGGATTCATTAAATTCATGATAACTAGAACCCCAAATCACAGCATTTGAATCACTATCACTATCCAAGTTATGGAGATGAGAGCTACTACTACTCTCTTATTTTCTACCATTACACTGCTCCTCTCCAAAAAAATCAGCACCTCCATAGAGAGGAGAATGCTGTGTCCAAGATCTCAATTCCTTATCAATAACATCTCTATCTACATACTCATTAAATAGATTATTATCATCATCATCGTCCAAATCACTTAGCTAACTAAGTGATGTATCACTATTGCTGTCACTACCAAGTATAGGCTTCAAAGTGGCAGCTGCAACTCTTTTCATTTTATTATCAATTTTAGACCTTCCAAATACATGTAATTTTCTTCTACGAACTATTTTTATGGATACTCTCTTGATTCGGATCTTTGGTGTGGATGCAGCTACATTCTTGATGATGGGCACCTTTGCAATAGCGATCGGGATACCCACCAACTGATTCTCATTGTTCTCTTAAGAAGGCATCTATAATAGCTGGAGAAGATGCAATAACTGAAGGCATCTCTGTAATAGCTAGAGTAGCTTCATAAATGGTATGCATAGTGGCACAAGTACCTATATCCTTCTAGTGCTTTACATATACTTGCACAATATCTCTCTCATGGAAGCCAATATAGCCAGAATATCTATATCACATCTTAGTTCTCTCAAGCCATTTTCAAACATCTATCTAGACATTTAATTACAAAAGTAGGTATAATTTATATATCCTAACTGGTCCAACATATCCTCAGTCCTGTAATATTAAATCTATCTGGGTCAAAGTTATCGAAGTACCCAACATACCCTTCACTATAATGATAGCTTGAATGGTACTTGATTGATCCATCATAGTAATCCGTATAATGAAAAAAATCAGAGTCCATCTCTGCAATAATGAATAAGTGATACATAAAATTCACACACACATGAATTCACCTTTCAGTTGAAGAAACTAATATAAAGCCATTAAACATTGAAAAAATATTGCTTAACAAAGTGAAAACATAAGTTCAAATAGAATTTTTATGCTTGCAATGCTCATAAACTCAAACAACAGTTTAAAAAATAGTGTTTAAGAAAGTGAAATATTTGTCAAAAAGCACTAAACATCAGTTCAAAGAGTGGTTAAAAAATTACTTTTATGACGTTATGCATTTTAAAATATCAAAAACATCAAACCATAATTAAAAAACTAAATCTCAATGGATACTTTTCCAATACTTCTATTGTACATCGAAAACGGCGTGACATAAATTCACATTATGACCACAATAGAGGATCACATATTAAAAAATAAAATACTTACAAAAATTGCATCAATCCAAAATTCATCTTTTATGCATACATGCAACAAAAATAGGACTACAATACACCCACACAAAGAGCCCACGATCTCTTATCAATGGACTATAAAATAATTGAAATAAAGATAATATATAAGAGGGATCATTACAGAACACATATCAATGAATAGCATATAAATAACAAAGATTAAAATATGATACCATAATCATAAGTCAATAGTATTACACCATTGTGTAAGAAAAAATCTAAAGAACATTCTTAAATCTATGATCATGATATATCTTATAACTTTAGGTCGGCCATTAAAAAGATCAATAAGAATATAATATTTACTAATATCATGGTTTCACAAGAAAAAATTTTTAGAAAAAAATATTTTAGCCAAAGGATAGAAGATGGTGCTTCATTGCCATACTCATGCACGAAGGAGCAGAGACCGTTAGATTCAAGTGAAAGATGGGATGATAGTCATCGTCGGAATTTCATCATAAAAAAAAAAAAAAAAAAAAGTCTGAAAGCAAAAATTGCAAAACGAACAATCCTCGAAATTGGGAGTATTGCTGTCAAAACACATTTCAAACGAGGAAGCGGTATTTCCGTCTTCAAAAATGGCAGTCATATTGGAACACTTCGTTAAATAAAATAGTTTATTTGATACGTTTTGAAGCATCGGAGATATAAATAAAATTAAATTAAAATTAAAAACGTTTTTTTTATAATTCTTTCAATACCTCGAAGGAAGGGAACATTCGGTGTGAGAACCGTGGTGGATGCCGAGGATATGCAAGCGATCCCACCGAGATTACATTTGTTCTCTTGTGCCCGTCCGGAGCTCCAGAACCCTTCACGTGCCTAGAATCTTCCCCGCCGACTCTCATGGAAGGAAAGCGATTAAGCATCACTAATCGCCGACATTGCGGGCACTTTAGTGTTTGCCTTCTTGTGAGGCACCACGTGGTCTTATCGAGGCAATTCCCTCGGATTCGGGGTTTGAGTCCTCATCAGTGTTGGTAGGTGTCGATATTGATGTTCTGGTCCATGAAAACCTTCCAAGTCCTTCGGAAAGGATAGCAGCCTCATGGAACCTGATCTTTTTTCTTTTTGTGGAATCTTGTATGCTTATTAATCTATTCACATGCAATAAACCCCAAATACATTCTAACTTTTGCTGAGGAAAACTTAACACTAGGTCATTTAATTTGACCGACTATATCCTATATATATTAAGCTAATATATTTTGTTTCAGGTCCTTTAATTTACAAACTTAAGCTAGTCATTTTGATGCTTCTATAAATCATGTTTAAATGACATGCAAAGGGACGCTGCACTGCTCTCTGCCCTTCCCCCTAAACTGCATTCATGTTTATTTATTAGGTCTTTTACAACAATCACGAAGTGGAATGTGATTGGATTGGATAAAGTAGATGGTGTACGCCGGATTGGATAAGATGAGTTGTATTAGATCGGTCATTCAAATATTCTAAAATAATTATAATTTTTTTTAAAAATAATTAGATTAAAATTATATCATATTAGATTTAGGATGAAGCATACCATGATCCATATTCAATCTGAATCCACATCAGATATTATATCTAAAATGCATATCCAATATGCATTTTAATCAAATTAAATGAAACCAAGTTGGATAGCTGGTGAGTCGGCAAGAACTATCATTTTCAGAATGAAGGGCTAATATAAACGGTCATAAAAAATAAAGGTTGTAAATAAAATATTTAATCAACAGGATTTAAAAACGTTCTGCTGGTAAGTTAGGGGGTGGACCTCAGGTCCTCAGTTATGCCTATCATGTACTCCATGGAGAATTGAGGCCAAGTTAATTGTAGAATATATATTATATATATATATATATATATTATATATATATATATATATATATATATATATATATATATCAAAAATAACTAATTAAAAAAAAAAAAAAAAAAAAGGCTCGCTCATCCATAGACTCAATGCTCTGTGGGCCTTTCTCGTAGGCCAATCCAGTCCAATCAGTAGGCCTCAGATTGGTTCTTGGCCCACTCACTTTCCCATGTCCTTGGACTTTTGCTTGGGCCCCTTTCGTATGCACATCGGATGCTACGTCACCATGCATTCATCCACGCGAAATTAAGGCCCTCGATTTGTAGGACGCACACCACGTGATTTACTCAAAACACGTGGCAGAAATGTGGTGGCCTGATGTCACTCTCCAGGGCTTTTCAGGCCGATGTCCGAAGAGTGGACGTTGTGATTCCCGCCGCCCAGGGGAAAATCTCGGGCTTCCTATTGCTGATCCCTTTTTTTTTTTTTTTTCTCTTTTCGTTACACGTGGACGGCTTAGATCCCTCGGACGGTGAAAAGTCCGACAGCGCCCGTCGTCATCGCACCGCCCAGGTTTTACAAAAAGCTACGTGTCAACCGCTCCATCATTTTAAATATTTTTACCATTAAAGGATCAGGACCACGTATTCTTGTCCATTCTGGCACCTTTTGGTGGAGAGCTTGGAAACGCTGTACACCAACTTCGCTTCAAAGTTGGAGACCCCGAATCTTCTCAATTTAACGTTTTCGTAGTTCATGGCAATCATTTGAGCGTCGAATTCATACGCCCTCTCTTGATGGTTGCATCTGATATTTGTATGTTAGGCATCTTTGGTCAGACGAAAGTGGATTTTTGAGTATGAATAGAAATGAGCAACTCTGGTTCTAATTATTTGGTTGCAAAATGTTTCAATTTATTTTAGATTCAAATAGAAATAGGATATTTCAATTTTTTAAAATCTAATCCAAATTTTTATCTAATAATTAAGTTACATTTTAATTCAAATTTTAAAATAAAATATGATTATTTTGATTTTGATTATGAACCAAATATATAATTAGATTTTATTATCGTCACGTCACCAGTCAAATATATTCTAGAGGATATTGAAATTATCCCTAGTTCATATAAAAATATGAGAGATATACAATACTAACCTAAAATCTTTTTAACGTGGAGGCTGATTTCCATTTGGCGTTATTTCAACTATATACAGTACTAATCGTAACCACATATATAATATATATGCTCACTTGGTACCTCGTTGCTATTGGCTGGCTGATGGTGTGAAGAGTCATGGAATCAAAATTTGGACCCCCTAACTTTTCTCGCCACACTTAGGGAACTGGATGCTATGGATATGGCCATACAAGGTCCCCCTATTATTGTCGTCTACTTGTAATAAACATATAAAAAGTACTAAGTATGCTGTCTCACCTCGTAAGTATTTAATATAACAACATGATAATTATCTACAAAGTACTTGCTTAATATATTTAAATTGAATACTTTAGAATATTTGATGAGACTTAGCCTCATCCTAGGAACGGTAAGGCTATCTGTTGTCATGGAGCTTGTACATATATAACATGCGGGCTTGATCATCATAAATTCTACTAATAATCAATAAGAAATTAGATAAACAACATCACGGATGGCAGTACTTTCCGTACGAAAACGTAGACAACCCTACGTCATGGAAAGCGCTGCTTTACCTCATGCATTAATTATATTCTCAACCTCGCTTGATCGGGTTATAAATAGGATCAACATTTTGTTTTATGAGGTGCATAACCACATGTTAACCTACTATTTTATGTTTATTCTTCACTAATATGACCATGTTGAATCCATCCACCACCAAGATTTGCTATCATGTGGACCTTAATATCTTTTCATCACGAAATTTTACATAGCTGATGTAAAACTCCTTTATATCCTTCTCTCTCATGGAGTCTAACTTTTGATTTTCTTCTTTTTTCTTTGATATTGTTGGGGAAATTTTCATCTTTTCAAAGATAAGAAAAATTGAGGGCCCAATATATCTTCAATCCAATCAGCCAACTGTCAAGATTTTTATCGACCATGCTATCCTATATATCTCATTAATTCTCAATTATACATTGTTTACTATGCATATGCTATGAGAGTTGCCCTAAGTCATTTGAACCTGACATAGGCATTAATGCCCCTCCCCCTCTTGTTCCATCCTCCCATGGGTTATACAACAAGATAAAAGAAAAAGAGGAAGAGATGGAGGATAGAAAAAAGGTGGCAAGGGAGGAAAAGAGAGGAGAGGATGTGCCCATGCATTCAGCTTCTACCTATAGATGGCCATGCTCTCCTCATGCATCCGACCCCATCTCGGCCTCTGATCCAAGCATCGGCCTTCACTTCTAGTTTTGGCCATTGTCCCCTAGAGGCTTCTTTATAGCCCCGCTATATCATCCACTAAAAAATAGAATGATCATGAATAAGGCACGATTCTCAAGGATATTCAATGAGTGACAAAATGTTTCTGACAATTTTTTGCTCTTTCATAACTAACAATCCGATTAATAGATGGACAACCTATCCTAACAATGTACGGGCCCAGGCTCTAATAAACTCCAGCCTCCTTTCATTAAAAAAGTCAAAAAGAAAAACCCCAAGATACACCATTATTCTGTCTCTTATGCTCCTCCTTTTGTTGAACAAGACTCTAATTAGAGCATCGGAGGATCCCCACTAAAGCCATCTTCAGCTAAGATTTTTTTATAGGTTTCACCTCCAAAAGGACCAAATTCAACCGTCTGCTCCAGCATCTTCAGTGCCAAGTGAAATCTCGCATCAATAGATTACTGCTAGAAAAAGGGTCCGTCCCTATTCGAAGGAATGCAGATTGAAGGCAAAGCAGCAATGGTGCCCAATAGAGTATTCCTCCGTCGCTCCAACATCACTGCCTCTCAGCAGGCAGAAAGTAGGGCCAATAATCAGGCACAGCTATCACTAACAGAAATCCCTCCACCAACTCAGCTAGCGGTGGCGATGGTGGATAAGTTTGACTTACTCTTTCGATAAATTTAAAATCTAACGACTAGAATAAATAAAGAAAAGAGAAAAAGTCCCCTGCACGTCCATCCTCAGTCTCGACCAAAGTCATCCTTGCACAGCCGCCCATGCTCCATGTAAAGAAAGGTGCCACATTATTCCTTCATTGATTATTGATTTGCATGTCTTATGGAAATCACCGTGGGCCACTTATGTCTGGCACCTTCCTTCCTTTTGTCCCATCCTATAACAAATAACAGAAGAGATGGGAGGAAAAGGAGGAGGGAGAAAAAGAAAAAGAAAAGAAGGGGGAGGGGAGGGGTCTCCCTCTGTCCCATCCCATCGTCAGTGATGACAAAAAAAAAAAGAAGAAAGAAAGAAAAAAAAAGAAAAAAAAAGAGGAGAGAGAAGAGGGGAAGCATGTCATTCCCATGCACATGCATGCTTCTACCAGCACTAGAGCTAGGCGACCCCGAATCTCTCCCATGCACCTCTACATGGCCTCTCCTAATGCCGAAGCGAGGACCGATAGCCTCAACGATCTCTAGTTCCCCTCCGTGCATGCAGACTACTGGATCGGTGGCCCCGAGCCTCCTCAGACCACATCGGAGCCAAGTCGGCATCCCCTCTCCTCCATCGCATGCCGAGGCCTCCTCTACACATGCATCCCCCCTCGGTCAGTGACTCCTTTCCTCTGCATGCTGCTGCTCCCAATCAATTCCTCCTCCATATGTGTGCCGCTCCCGACCGGCGCCTCCTCCATGCGCTGCACGTCGAGACCCCTCGAACCAATTGTTCCTCTGCATGTGTACCGCTCTCAGTCGATGACTCCTTGATGCATGCCCCTCTGGCCAATGCCTCCACATGCACGTGCATTTCTACCTCCATCGGGCCTTGCTGTATCAGCGACCTCACCTACTCCACATGTACCCCTCTGCTAGACGATGCCTCCCCATGTGTGCCTGGCCTCCATTGGTGTCAAGCCTGGATCGATGGCCCGTAGGTGGCTTTTTGACCCTTGCAAGCCCTCATGCTCCACCGATGATGCAAACATCAAAAGAGAGAGAGAGAGAGAGAGAGAGAGAGAGAGAGAGAGAGAGAGAAATAAGAAAGGAAAAGAAAAGAAAAAAGATGAGAGAGCTTGATCTAAAGTCAGAATTAAAGTGTTCTAAGATGCAAAAATCCAGCCTAAGCCAAATAACAAAAAGTCAAGAAAAACTCGAGGGCCCTCAAACAAAAATTTATGGTAAAAAGCTCTTAAGCTTTCATCTACTATTCTTCCTCTTCCTTCTTGCATGACCATATGACACCAAAACCAAAGTTGAGCTATCAAGCCCAAGACCAAGCTGAGAAGAAAATCAAGGCCAAGCTGAGGAGAAATCAAGTCCAAGCTGAGAGGCAATCAAGTTTGAGTTAAGAAAAAAATAAAGATCGAGCCGGGCAAAAAATGAAGGCCGAGTCGAGTAGAAATCAAGTCCAAGCTGGGAGGAAATCAAGTTTGAGTTGAGAAAAAAATGAAGGCCGAGCTGAGTAGAAAATCAAGACCGAGACAAGGAAAAATCAAGTCCAAGCTAAGAGAAAATCGAGACTAAGCTAAGAAAAAAATGAAGGTCGAGCAGAGAAGAAAATTAAGGTCAAGCAGAGGAAAAATCAAATCTAAGTAGAGAAGAAAATCAAATCTGAGATGAGGAGAAAATCGAATTCAAACTGAAGGAAAAGTCAAGTTCAAGCTAAAAAAAAATCAAAGCCAAGGCTGAGCTATCAAGAAGAATGCCGATCCAGAAAAACTAAGGTCTGCAGAAATCCAAACTCAAAAAATTAGGGTCTATAGAAATCCAAGCTTAAAAAGATAAGACCAATAGAAATCTCAGCTCAAAAGGTCGAGGTCAGCAGAAATTCAAGCTCAGAAAGTCAAGATCGACAGAAATCCGACCTAAGAAGGCTAAAGTCATCAGGCATCTAACCTCAGTAGGCCGAGATCATCAAAAGATAATTTGAGGTAGAACTCAAAGTCAAGTTAAGACAAATATCAAGTCCAAGCCATCAAGTCTGAAGGCTGTGATGAAGACTAAACCCATGGTCATGGTCATCAGGAGGCTGACATGATAAAGTCGACCTAAGGAGGCCAACTTGATAAGAACAATTTAAGGAGATCAAGGTAACAAACTCTTTTACAGGGCTTGAAGGAATGGGTACAGCAGGCCAAGCCCTAGGAAGACTAATCTCCAGTCGATATTGTTAACACCAACACTGAGGGTCATCATGGTAGAGCGAGCGGAGCTAAGGAAGTAGCAAAGAGATGGAACTAAAGGCCCCTACCAAGTAGATGAGGTCATCAAATCAAGGACTTATCTTCCCCAATCATGAAACTCAAAAAATCCTAGAGCATACTATCAGTAACATACTGTTCAAACTTTTTTCAATAGAAAATCATTCTCTAGTTCTCGGTACTTATCTTTTTGTCGGTATGCAAGAAAATCCAACATTCATTGGTCGGTCCACAAACAGGGGGCTAACTAATAAGACCCCCTGCCCATCGATTTTTATCCGGATGAAAGATCAAATAAGGGGCTAACTAATAAGACCCCCAGCCCGTCGATTTTCATCCGAGTGAAAGATCAAATAGGGGATGACTAATAAGATCCCTAGCTCGTCAATTTTCATATAGGTGAAAGAATAAATAGGAGGGTAACTAATAAGGCCTCTGACCCATTGATTTTCATCCAAGAGCTATAAATAAGAGGGTAACTAATAAGACCTTCGAACCATTGATTTTCATCCGGGAGCAACAAATAAGAGGGTAACTAATAAGGCCTCCGACCCATTGATTTCATCTGGAAGCTACAAATAGGGGGCTAACTAATAAGACCCTCAACCTATTGATTTTCATCTGGGTGAGAGATCAAAAGCTGCAAATAGGGGCTAATTAATAAGACCCCTAACCTATTGATTTTCATTCGGGTAAAATGCATGAAGCTGCAAATCGGGGCTAGCTAATAGGACCCCCGGATTGGCGATGAAACCTCTGATCAGCTTTAAAAAATCAATGGCTTTTGATCAGCCCATAGAAGGAGTCTTTAATCGGCTTTAAGAAATCAACAACCTTTGGTCAGCCCTTAGAAGGAGCCTCTGATTGGTTTTAAAAAATCAATGGCATTTGATCAGCCCATAGAAGAAGCCTCTGATCAATTGACCAATTTTTTGAAATAGAATCAAGATCCATACAATGCTCCTTCGTCGGCTTTAAGACTGCTTGGAAATGATCCTAAAAACCCTTGCATACTTAGCTTTGAATAGTGCCAAAGCTGTTCATGTACGATCTTATGTGCATCCATCTATGTATCAGGCCTTGGACTAAGTCAAATCCTATAGGGATGATAGGCATTTAATGTCGCGCATATACTTCCTTTAAATCTGAGAGGCATTAAAGCTTCTCTGGCCACGTCCCATCACCCTACAAGCGACTCGATAGGGTATAAAGGAAAAGAAGAGGAGAAAAGTAAAAAAATAAAAGGAAAGAAAGAAAGAAGGAGATAGAAGAAATGGAGAGGAAGAAGAGAAAGGATGGTCGGCCTAGCATGCAGAGTCTCCCCAAACATCGAGGCTAGCATCGATGGCCCCGTAACTCCTACACACATCTCCAACACCAAGCCATGCCAGATCGGCATTCCGTGGCCTCCGTGCATGCATCATGACTTCTCCATCATGCTCGAGGCTGAATCAACAGATTCCCATGCCTCCTGCACATCCCCACACGCTAGGCTCTGCTAGATCGATAGCCATAGGGCTCTCTGGTGCCCTCCTTCGATCGGTGCCTCCTCGACGCATGCCTCCCTCAGTCGATGCCGCCTCCGCACGACCCTCCTTCGACCAATGCCTCCTCGGCATGCTCCCCTCCCTCAACCAGCACTATCTCCATGCATGCCCCTCTTTCGACCGACTCCAGCTCTGTGCACCTCTCTATTGGACAATGCCTCCGGTATACTCCTTCGACAACACCGAGCACTACAAGAATTTTGAATATTAGCGATGAAAAAAATTTTCATCACTAATAATATCTTTTTACCATCACAACATTGACGAAGAAAACAACCATCGCTAATACTATTAGTGACAAAAATTTTATTATTAGCAATGACAAATGCTATCTCTAAAAGTATAAATTTTTTAATATTTAAATATTAAAAAATTATTAGTCATCGTGAATTTGGATTATTAGAGACGAAAATCCTACTATCGCTAATAATAAATTATTAGCAATAGCTATTTAATTATTAGCAATAGAGTAGGCCATTACTAAAATTATTTAAAATTTTTAAATTTTTTTGTAATATTCAAATATAAAATAGATATTAGCGACGGTAAATTTTGTCTATTAGCAATGAAAATCATACCATCGCTAATAATTTTTTTTAAAAAAAATTAATAATAAATTAAAAAAATTATTTAAAAATATTATTAGTGATGAAATTAATGGCAGTCTCTTTTTTATTGCTAATAATCCAGAATATAACTCAAGTTCGATTCAAATTTAATTTAAAATTTTATCAAATTTAATTTAATTAGGCTTTGAATTCAAGTTTTACTTAGATTATAAAATTTAATTAGCCTCAAATTATGTTAAAATTAATTATTAAATTTAATTTAAATTAATTAAAAAAATTAATTTTTAATTTAGATTTAATTCAAATCTAATTCAAATTCGATTCGAATCTAATTCAAAATTCTATCAATCCTAATTTAATTAGACTTTGAATTTAAGTTCTAATTAGATAATAAAATCCAATTACCTTCAAATTAAGTCAAGTCTAATTAAATTTAATATAATTTAAATTAATTAAAAAAATAGTTCTTAATTTATGTTTGATTTGAATCTAATTTAAAATTCTATCAAACCTAATTTAATTAGACTTTGAATCTAAGTCCTATTTGAATTATAAAATCTAATTAACCTCAAATTAATTTAAAATTATTTAAATTAAATTTAAATTAAATTAATTAGAACTTGATCCATGATTTTATTTGAATCCAATTTAAACATGATTCGAATCTAATTCGAAATCCTATCAAACCTAATTCAATTAGGCTTTGAATTCAAATCCTATCTAAATTATAAAATTTAATTAGCCTCAAATTAAATCAAGTCTACTTAAATTAAATCTAACTTAAATTAAGTAAAACTTAATCCATGATTCTATTCAAATCTAATTCAAGCCCGATTTGAATGCAATTCGAAATTCTATCAAATCTAATTCAATTAGGCTTTGAATCTAAGTCCTATATGAATTATAAAATTTAATTAATCTTAAATTAAATAAAAATTAATTAAATTAAAATTATTTTTAATTTAAATTTAATTTGAATTTAATTCAAAAATCTATCAATCCTAATTTAATTAGTCTTTGAATCCAAGTCTTACTTGGATAGTAAATCTCAATTACCTTCAAATTAAATCAATTCTAATTAAATTAAATTTAATTTAAATTAATTAAAAAAATATTTTTTAATTTTAGATTCAATTCGAATCCAATTCAAAATCCTATCAAACCTAATTCAATTAGATATTTAATCCAAGTTCTAATTAAATTATAAAATTTAATTATCATTAAATTAAGATAAGTCTAATTAAATTTAATCTAATTTAAATTAATTAAAATAAAATAATTTTTAATTTATATTTAATTTAAATTTAATTCAAAGTGATTCGAATTTAATTCAAAATTCTATCAAATCTAATTTAATTAGACTTTAAATCCAAGTCTTACTTAGAATATTAAAATCTAATTTACCTCAAATTAAATTAAAACTAATTAAATTAAATCTAATTAAAATCAATTAGAACTTGATCCATAAATTAATTAAGTCAAAAAATTTAATAAAATATAATATTAATTTTTAACCATCCAAAAAATGATCTAAAAGAAAAAAAATTAATATTAAAATATAATTTAAAAAATTATAATTATTAGTGATGGCTTTAGCGATAGAGATCTTATCATCGTTAATAATTTTTAAAAAATATAATTATTAGTGATGATAAACTTATTATCGATGGTGTTTTGCCATCACTAATAATTTTTTTAGTATTAGCGATGAAAAAAATTATGCTTAAGCTAATGGTGTTAATTTTAAAAAGATTAGTTTTGAATTAATAATATTTAAATTAATTAGTTTTAAATTTTTGGGCTAGACTATAGGATCGAATTTGCCTGGATGCCATTCTAGCATGCTTGTATTGCCTAGTCGTCTGGCACGCTCCAAGTCTGCATGCACAGGACGTGCGTCTTGATCGTTCCCATTTGCAATGATATCCTTTATTTCTATGATTATACTTTTAGAAATATTGTACTCTTAGTTCAAGGATGGGCTCGTTATCCTTGTAAGAAATGTATCAATAGAGATGCTTGATAGGGATACAATAATTGCCCATTTATATAGAAATGGATTTATACCAAACTACAAGCATTGGTACCTATATAGAGATTGAGACGTAGGAGATAATTACAAGGGCTTCGGAGGCTCTACTTGTCCAAGATGTGCAAGAGCTTAATGGTGATAGGTTCGAGCAGATAAATAGCATATTTGGTGTGTTTGATTTGGTTATTGGTAGATATCCATGTAATAATTTTTTAGATTGCAATCATTATAGTCATGATAGACTATAGGGTTGCTATGGTTATAGCCTTGCTTAGCCTCTAGAGGGTTTCTATCCTTTAGAGGCTAAGCAAGGCTATAACTAAAGTAATCCCTATAGTCCATCATGGTTATGACGGTTGTTATCTGAAAAATTATTACATGAGCTTTCACCGATAACTAGATAAAATCCACCAAATGTGCTAATCATCTGCTCCAGTTTGTCTCCATTAAACTCTTGTATATTAGCAAATGTGTTGGATAAGTAGAGCCTCCCATCCATACATATTATCTCTCAAATCTCTCCATGCAGGTATCAACGTTTGTAATTTGGCATAAATTCACTCCTATATAAATAGGCAACTATTGTATCCTTATCAAGTATTTCTCTATTAACACTTCTTTTTTAAGGACAACGAGCTCGTCCTTGAACTAAGAGTGTAGTATTACTAAAATCATAATCACAAAAATAAAGAACATCATTATAAATAGGGATGGTCAGGACGTGCGTCCCATGCATACGGACTTGGAGCTTGCCAAATGATTAGGATGCACGAGCACATGAACTTTATTTTTAAGTTGTTATTTTATTTTTTTAAAAAAAATTACTCCTACTTTGCAGCTCGAGGGGCAGCTGGGGGCTTAGAGAGACTATGATGATTGCCTATGCGAGATGTGCCTAAATGGAGGTGATGCAATCTATACTTATTTTTGTATGATCAAGCTTAAATAGTCTGTTACATGGCAGATAACCGCTTATAGCCATCTTATGGTTAAAGGTGCAAAGGAACTTGCAATGCAGGACAAGCTTGGATGGTAAGTTATATCACAGACAGTCACCTTATGGTTAAAGATGCAGAGGAACTTGCACTGCCTTATTTTTTAATGGCAGATCTAAGCCTTCTTCATATTTTATGTACTGAGATTATCATGCATTGCTAGATGAGAATCAGACAATGCCTAAATCAGAAGACCAGCAGACCAATACATTATCATGTACTATTGGATGAGAATCATTTTTTTACTAATACATTGCAGATGCTAACTAATAATCTTCATTACACGTGAGTTAAATTTTGATCTTCTTATTATGTTTTAACAGATATTTTGTTTGAATCAATTTTTAGATCATTTGCTTGCTTTAATTTTTATTTTTATTTTCAGAGATTATACATCATGTCTTCTAGAGATCGGACCCATTCCAACCAAGGACAGAGCTCTTGAGGAGCGAGCAATCATACAGCTAGCTTGCACGGTTCCACATCTCTTACACTAGATAGTAAACTCTAAAACTTTAGATATTCTCGTTTACGTTATTTTATCCTTTGCTAACTAATATAATATTCTTTATGTTAGATATTTTATGCTCAGATTCGAATGACAAGGGGGTCACCAGTGACCCCATAGTCACATGCAGTAGTGATGGGTCACCAGTGAACCCATAGTCACATGCAGTAGTGATCGACTTTCAGACACCGAGTCATGGTCGAGGACCCACCTAGCTCGCGGCACCTTTGACTCAATCGGAGAATAGATAGTTCATCCATATTTAGAGCTGCTTGTAAGTACTAAAACTTTAACTAATATGTTTAGAATTTAGCCATTCTAAAATTAACATTTATTTTTCAAAATCAATTTTGCAACACATTTAAAAAGTCTGGAGTATCTCGTATGGTTTTTGGCATCATCCAATGCTTGTTGTCGGGATCGGTGAATGAGTTCTCCAGCTCATGATGCAGTTGGTCGTTTGGAGCTCGTGATGCAGCCTAGGAGATATTTCTAGTAAATCAAAACTAGCCACATGGAGACTCCAAGATGGCCTCTATAGCTTCAGACAATCGGCCATCCAGCACTCCAATTTTTAGTCACCATCAGACTGGAGATCTTTCATGGATTACTGAATATGAATGGACATATAGCAGGCCCTCTACAATCAGTAAAGCAGTGAGGAGTATTCTAGTAGGCAGCAGAGTGCCCGATAGAACTGGATCGTCTAGCAGGATTCGATCGGGCACACGGGCAGCTTAGTCAGCACATATATTGTAGTCGATAAATTGATAAGAAATCGATATCAAAACTCTTCACTAGAATTATAAAAACTTATATATATTTTAATTAGTTTAATTTTATTATTTACTTATTGTAGATATGGCAGCTAGGTTGTCCACCAGATTAGCTACAGTTGTGGTGGGCCACACACCAGTATAGAAGGACTGGTAACTATTTAGATTTCACATCACAATAGATTGCTATTAGAACTTTAAACTTTATTTATTAATTAAGTTGTTATAGAATTTAATTTTTATATTAAAACTAATATATTTTTGAATTGTGCAGATATGTTATGTGACGTATATTACTGAGAGGTACGATGATAATCCATCTTCTTAGCCCTCTTTTGATCTTGAAGGATGGCTCAGCGCCATCCGGGGGGTGAGTAGGAGCTGAATCATAGGATTCGACCATAGCTTTGATCCTCTACTATCTCGATATCCTTTGGCATCCTCATAGGTCTCAATGTCATAGACCTGAAGCAATGCGCACATGGAGGAGGTCATGCATAGGCTTCTAAGCCAGTGACTTTAGAGCCTCCTGGATGTCATCTGTGATATGGTCATGGAGCTTCTCCAGAACCCATAATTGTATGACCATTATCATTCTATCCATCACATCAAATAATTATATTATTAAATTTTTTATTTATTTTAAGTTTTCATATTTAGAAGCTTTATATATTTAGGTTTGAGTCCAAGAAGAAGATCTAGGGGCTAAAAATTTAATCTAACTATCCAATCGATGGATCAGAGGTGTCTATAGCTCCATATCATCGAATAAAATTGTATAAATAATCTATTCAAAAATCAAAGGAGTGTATCGAAAGATAAACCTTCATATCAAAATTTATTAATATTATTTTATTTTTTCATTATAGGATGCTGGGACATCCAACTCTTATTCATCGACTACTGGAGTGGAGCAGGAGGAGGAGGCAAATGATGATGAGAATTGAATCTAATTTTTTTATATATTATATTTTTTTGATACTATATGTAAAAAAATTATATAATTTATATTTTTATATAATATAATTAGTTTTTAATTTTTGATTATCATATTATCTTTGGATTTTAATTATAACATGTATTAGAAACATAATTCATTATGATTAATTAAAATAGATTTAAAAAATAATAATATTATTTTTTTAAAAAAATAAAATTAACTATTAGCGTCATTATTAGCGATGGCCATTGCTGTCGCTAATAACTATTAGCGATGGCCATTACCGTCACTAATAACCATTAATGATGGTATTAGAGATAAAATCACCATCGCTAATATTTCTAAAAATATTTTTTTATTTTATTTAAAAATTAAAAAAATTAGAGACGATATTAATGATGGCATTTTTGGTTGCTAATAATTATTAATGATAGCATTAGCCACGAAAATGCCATCCTTAAGGTTTTTTAATTTTTTTAAAATTTAATTTAAATATTAAAAAATAATTAGCGATGAAATTATTTCGTCTTTAAAGCATTGCTAATAATCTTATTAGCAATGACTTATTTTTCCATCGCTAATAATAATAATTAGCGATAAGAATTTTTTAAATTGACTTTTATGATGGTATTAATGATCGATAGCGGGATAATTAGCGATGACGAGCAGACTATTAGCGACGGTAGTTAGCTAATGCTAATAGTCTAGATTTTTATAGTGGAGGCGGTCTTCTCAAATGGCTTCGTGCCACTCCACACACGCGTGCTTCTGATGGCACCAAGGCTAGATCGGTGGCACCAGAAGCTCCCATGCGCCCCATGCTTCTGTTGGCACCGAGGCTGGATCAGCGGCATCAGAAGCTCCCATGCACCCTGTGCTCCTTCAGTGCACACTTTTGCTAGTGCTAAGGCCAGATTGGCAATCCTGCAAACAGTTCTGTGCTCTCCGTGTGTCGATGCCTCTTTCAACGGCATCGAGGCCAACACCTGTAATAACTCAGGGACTTAAATTGGTTCAGACATCATATCTAGGGCCTAAAACCTTGCTTCTAAGGATCATACAACAAAACTTTTGGTACCATCATCTTTAAAGAAACCTACGATAGGTCCTTCAATGCCCAATTCGGATACATGCGAGCTTGGGCCTCGTCCAATCTAACCCCTGCTAAGCCCCTTAACAATGGTTCGATGTCATGCATGCACGAGAGGCATACATCATGGCCAGATGCTGCATATGAACCCACAATCCCTGACATGGTGCCGCTTTCTGAAGTGCCGCTCATAAAACTGATCATGGTCGCCCCTCATATCCACCGAAAGTCACATGCACGTCTCAGTTGAAAAGCATCAAATCCCTTTATCTTCGTCTCGTCCTACCTGTTGGACTCCCTTCGCCCGAGCCAAAGCTCGAACTTGGGAGTAGGGAGCTGTTTGTTGGAGAAAATTTTATCTGGGCCGAAGATAAAAAGAGATTAAGAGCTCAGTATGTTTTCAATCCAACCAACCCGCTGCCAAGATCTTCATCGGTCATGCTGCCCCATGTATCCCATTAATTTCTAATAGTACATCATCCATTGTGCATGTGCTATGAGAATTGGCTTGGGTTATTTGAACCTGACAGAGGCATTAATGCCTCCTCCCCCTGTTATCCCATCCTGTCATCGGCAACACAACAAGTCAAAAAGAAAAGAGGAAGAGATGGAGGATAGAGAAAGGATGGCAAGGGAGGAAAAGAGAGGAGAGGATGCACTTGTGCATTTAGCTTCCGCTCATGGATATTCGTGCTCTTCGTATGCATCCGACCACATCTCAGCCTCCTCTGATCTTAGCATCAGCCTTCACTCTCAGCTTTGGCCATTGCCCCATAGAGACCTCTTTATAGCCCCATTGCATCATCTACTAAAAAATAGAGTGATCATGAATAAGGTATGATTCTCGAGGATATTCAATGGAAGATAAAATATCTTTGACAGTCTTTTGCTCTTCTATGATTAACAATCCAGTTAGTGGATGGACAGCCTATCCTAACAACTTACAGGCCCAGGCTTAAGAACTCCAGCCTCCTTCTATAAAAGAAATAAAAAAAAGAGATCCCAAGGTATATCATTACTTTGCCTCTTATTGTTCTCTTTTTGTTGAATAAGATTCTAACTTGAGCATTGGAGGATCCCAGTCGGAGCCATCTTTAGCCAAAACTTTTCTTATAGGTCTCGCCTTCGAGAGGACCTATCTTAACTATCCACTTCAGCATTTCCAATGCTTGATGAAATCTTGCATCAACAAATATGTTAACTATTACTCTCTTTCTTTTTTTTCTGTTTATTTATAGTTCCCCCGACAAGTGAAAGAGATTGGTGCTAAGCCACAATCAAACCTCACCGTGCAAATAAACCTAAATTGTGTTATTGGATGGCTATCTAATAACAATTGGAAGAATAGGGATTGATCATCATTTTTTCAAAATTTTTTATATGTCTTAGTGGCTTCTACAAGAGAGGCTATTTCTCCTTGAGTAACAATGTTATTAACTAATGCAAATAGTAGCAACATGTACTGCTACAGCAAAAATGAAAATAAAACCCAAGTTAATTATAAGCAATTGTGGTTCAGAAAGTGAGTTTAGGAGGCATTAATTCTAGCACTTAAAAATTTTCTTGGAAAATTTGATGCCTACTCATTTGATTGGCTTTCATTTTACATTTAACTTCTATCTATGAAATTTTTTATATCCAGCTAGTCATTTTATTTTCAGTTTCTAGCCCATTCATAAAATTGCATCAACATTTTTAATTCTTGATGTATTAGTAATCTCGGTGGGTGGTTGGGACCAAGAGGAATTGTATTTCATCTTGATTGATATATATAGTGGGCGGACAAATTTGAAGAAAGCTAAGATTTTCTGAGATGATAGCCAAAACTTTTGGAACGAGATATTAAAATCTTGAATGATATGATAAATCCAAAATTAATAACTATAAGCATTATTCTGAGATTTTATCAATTAAAGGGTCTACTTAAGAAAGTAATACTTTGATCAAAATATAGTGGCCAATATGAAAATGCTATTGGTCGATAAATTTACATATCATATTTGAAGCTACTTAATACGATAAAAACTGAGATTTCGGTTGAGTTGAAAACCTCGGATTTCATAATGACTAGTTTTGTATTGTCTAGTTGGACTAAATACAAAATGCTGACTACATAAATGGCCAAACATTAGATGAGTAATCAAAAGAAGCATTTGGATGTTAAATCATTTGATATGGATGTCTCCTAAAGCAAAGTGAGCCTACTCCTTGAGGCTTGGCCAAGTCTAGAGTGGCTTTTGGTAGATTTGATTTCAAATTTTAGGCTTAAAAAATTGGGACATGGTCTAGATCTAACCCGTTTTATTATTATTATTATACTTAAAATTTTATATTATATATACTATATTTTTTTATTTAAAATTTTGTATGCAAGTAAATTCTTTATCATTATTGTTGTTGCCACGTAATTGCTCAAGTAGGGCATATGCTCCAAATACGAACTAGCTTCCCTTCTTTGAATTGTCTCCAAATGTTACCGGAATTTGCTGTCTAATCAAATGCTTACCTTTTTCTTTTTATTGGTTGAACTGGCTATTTATAGGTGAGCAAAATGTACAAGGGATGTCATCCCTGTGAACAAAATCAACTAGAGGTGGAGGAAGAGCAACCATCCCCACCCCCGAAGAGCCACAAATATGATAGCTAGAGATTGTCGACTGCTCGCTTCTTAAATGCACAAGCGATGGAAGGACTTATCCAGCGGAGATGCTAAAAGCCAAATGTCTTTTCTCTACCCTCTTCTCTCTCTTTTCTTGCTTCGTAGTTAAACCCAAGTGTCTTTGACACCATGGCCCTTATACCAGTGAGACGACCATCTGTCATTTAATTCAAAGTGCCGTAGAAACGTAGCATGTGACTTGGTGGTCCCAGTATCTAAAAACGTTACACCTGCTGGCCATTACTCCAATGTAAAAAGAGAGTAGTAATTAAATATTCTATCAACATCGTGTCTGTTTCTTACCATGAATTTATCTGGTGAGAGAAAGATAACATATTTTGGAGTGATTTCTCAACTTATTTAGTCTCCCTAGTTGGTGACCTGGTGTTCGATGAATCCAGATCGACCAAGTCACCACTCAAAGTATTATTAATTATATAATAACGTGACTTGCCTTCATAAGCTCCAACCCCCCAGTACTACGGAAACCAGAGCCTGTACGACAATTTGGCCATTTCCCAGACAAAGAAAGCTTCTTCCTCTTTCTTGTGGACGGTGTTCTTAAATTGTTTTAGAATTAAGAAAGAACTAAAATATATGGAGAGCTATGGTTAACGGGACCGTGGTAATGAGAAGCCCGATTCATGTACGTACCGAGCTTGCACCAAACAACAAAATTGCATGTACAAGTATGGGGATGATGTTAGAAAACTATAACCCAACTTTGCACCAAATCATACAAAATAAAATGAAACCAACATGATCGATATGCAACGTCTCGGAGAAAATCCAAATTCTACAAAACTAATTCAGCCAGGTAATTATATGATTTGCCAAATCTGTCAGCTAATTAATAAACTAGCAGCTTGGTTTTTTATTCTTGAGAGTGGCCAAAGTATGTCAGATACTCTTTAGCAATGTAAAATCATTGCTCAAAGATGTGCAAAAAATAACTAATCGTTCCTTATAATGTTTTAGGGACATGCATGGCAAAATAGTAGACACACACACACATTTGTTAAGCTTGTTTACAAGGCATTGGTTGATCATAGCAACTCAATATGTGATTCATGTATCCGACTGGCAAATGTTAAACTATATGTTGGCATCCAATATTATCTTTTGCAACACTACGTTGCCCCTTGAACTACGTTCATCAATTGTGCAATACGCCATGTATATATTCTCTTCCTTTGGTGCAGAATATGTCATGCTTTCTTCAACAATAACGGCGAGCTTGATGCAACACTGGGGTGGCCGGCAGGCTTCCTAGAGACGATCATATGAAGGTCAAAAATAGCAGTCACTTAGACCTTCTCTAAGTCACTCAGATCTTCTCTAACTCACCTGCGCAACTTAGTTTGTTCTTCTCTGCATGACTTTGGTTATTTGCTTGTAGTTTGTTCTTCTCTTCATGACTTTGGTTATACGCTTGCCATTTGGCGGGAGGTTTTTCCTTTCTTTACCGGTTTAAAAAAGGTCAACCGCCCAGTAATTGAGTAGAAGATGTATGTATGTGTTTGTTGACCTTGTTGCAAAGTTTTTAATTTGATTGCACCAATTTAATGAACCGATGATGACACATTTGTTAAGTATATATAGTGGTCCATATGAAATTTATGTCTCGTTGACATATAAATTTGTATGTGGGTCTCCAATTCATCTTCCTTGTTACTAAAGTATATATATTGATCGGCATGTTTTGTGAAAGAGTTTGCAAGAGATAAATGTGTTAAAGTGGAGGCGAAATTCCTTCAGTATGTTTGAAATGGGAGTTTTTTTTGTTCAGATGGGTGTAGAGAAAATGAAATCGATTCGGAAGGGGAGTTTCGAGTAATTAAAAGTAAAAATTTGGAAGGATATGGTTGTGATCATGTGGTGAAATTTGTAGTAGATTAGCAATTTGAGTTAACAAGGGAAATAAAGATAAGATGAGGGATTATATAAAGAATTTGAAAAAGGGTTCTGAATTTTGAGTATATGTTAGTCTGACGAACTTAGCAATGTTTGATTAAAGTGATACAGATCAAGAAGAAAGATTGGACGAGGAAGAAGTGTAAAAATATCAAGCATCACTTTTTAGCAACTCAGTGATAGCTCTGTCAATATTGAGCTTTGATGATGATTGACTTAGTAGTTTGTATAGGGAATTTAGTTCATCATAATTCAAAACATATTGGAAATAATGGACTAGGCATACTTTTAAATTTGTTTTCTTTTTCTTTTTTTGAATTCTTGGTGCTAACTTGGAAAATGTCTTTAAGGTTTTGGGTCATATTGGTTTGAAATTTGATTTCATTTTTTTGGAAAAGGTATATTCTACCTATTTTGATGTATTTCTTGGATTACTTCTCAATTTTATAGCTAAGAGTAATTTATGCTTTTCCGTCAGTATCTTAACAAATTAAGTAGAGTTTTCCTCCTTTTTTTTCTCAAGAAGAAGAAGATATATAGTGATCCATTTGTGAATCATAACGTGCTTTCTTTGACAATAGTTGCAACCTTGACATCTTATTTGGGTCAATTGAATGATCAAACAGTATGACCAATTATGACAATCAGATGGAATAGCCTCTGTCATGTTACTCATGCTTCTCTGCTAAATCTATGTCGTAGTTAGACATCAAGATCTACATAAATCTTATAGAAAATATTATACATGTCATCAGATGCATGCAATATTTGTTGGATTTGAGAGAACCAAAGGCAACTAATTTTGCTCATTCGAACCAACTAGCTGGTTTGCACCCCCAATTTTGGAGAGGTCCGAAGTTTAAACCTCAATAGTGTATGCTAATTATTTCTTTCAAAAAATATAAGGTTGGTCATTTTTCTTATTTTAAATTCAAACTCATAATTTATTTTGAGTCGTAAAATAATCTATTAGAACATAAACAAAATCCATGGTCATGATATTTTCTATTATGCAATGGCTAATGCAAGCATTAATTTGAGCAATGCATGAAGTTATGCTAGGAAACTTATATCATGAGCGGTGTGTTAAGCTCCACTTGGGGGTTTGCCTATCTTTGCAGCCTCCAGGGCATACAACGGGCATTGGCTTGGTAGCAAAAAGAAAAGAGAAGTTTCATAAAATAACTTTTCTATTACTTTTTTACCTGGACAATTGGAAATGTCCGTGATGGCAAGAAGAAGATATTTTATTATTAATTTATTTATTATGTTAAGAATAAATTAAAAAAAAAAAATCAATCATGATATGACATTTGGGTGCCTCTTTCGATAGAAAAATTATATCTCATATCGTATGCACCATATAACCATCTACGATGCAAAAATTATCTGATTTTATTGATCCCATTCATCCTATATACATCTTGATGTATTATTATAGAAATAAATAGTTATGATTGGCCATATACACAGATGCATGGAGTATAGGTTACATTCTTACCACAAAAAAAAAAAGTGTTGGTTACAATTCCTGCTTTGGATGCTGTGGAATGTTAAGTTAGATATCGGGAGAGGGATGTGAGCTTGGCTTCCGTGGCCGCTTTCCATAAAAAGGATTTCGGTGGCCGCTTCCTTGGATCTCAATTCAACAGCGGAATGGACCTTCCGACCCTGAGCCACTTTAAATAGTCCCATTTGGGCGCCATCTGAACACTATCTCTCTCTCTCTGTCGACTCCAGCTTCTAAAAGCTCTCGGCCTCCCTCCCGGGATCCCTTCATTTCTAGGGTTTCCAGCTCCAAATCCCATCCGTAACTTGGAGAATTCTCTCGTTATCTCCTCCGGTCGGTGGGGCTTCTCTAGTAGCGTTGAGCGAATCGAGAAATGAGATCCTATTGTTTTGTAAATACAGCATTCCCCGTTAGTATTTTTTTTTTCTGGATCTTTGGAATGCTTACACGTTCCATCTATTCAATTTTTCTATATTCCATATTGATTTGAGTCCATTTGATCTCCTACCGGGACACGCATTCTAGAGTTAGAACCATTTGTAGTTAGAATTTGGCAGTTTCTTCTTTTCTGGATAAAGAATTCAACTTTTTCAGTTTTCGGAATTATTCTTCCGATATTTGTCAAGTTGAATAAGTTTATCTGAGTCTTTCGGATGTCAGCTGGCCAAAAATGTTTTAAAGAAATCGGAAAAGGTTCTTGCTTTTCCTTTTTAAATCGCTTTTCCTTTTGGTCTTCCGTTGCCCTTCCTGTTTCCCTCAAGTTGCCACCCTCTTTTATGGAGCTTTTTGGCTGCCATAAACCGGGAAAAAACTAACCTTTATGAGTATTCTGAAAACTTCTTTTCCTCACTTGCGTCTCGCCCTTTATGTTGTTCTCTGACTTGAGAATCATTTATGCAGGGATCGAACAGAGTTCCAGGTGCTGGATTTAACTTCTGGTAGCTGAAAAGAAGAATTATAAGAAAGGTGAGGACTTTAAATGACTCAAGTTGCTTCGCTGTTCTAAAAGGTCTCGTGAGTTTAAACCTGTCTCGTTGAATCTCCTAGAAAAGTTACATATGCCCGTGATTCACTTAAACTTCTGTTGGTTGGCATTTAATTTTTCTGATCCATCGTTAGCCGGCTGCAAGGCTGTGTCATCTTTGCTCACCATAAATACTCCTTTATTTTTCAGATAACTTTTTGAATTGTCTCACTGATGTGTATTCAGTTTTGCCTGCATCCTCTTAATTTTTGGGGACCATCATCTTCTTCTACATCTCTCTTACCTATTTTCCTGGTCTTGGCTGTGTCTGGTCCCTACCTGTGCTTATATCTTAGGAAAGACTTCCATTTCCTTTACATATATTTTTATTGCTTAATGTTACTCAGCTTGTTTTGGCAGAAATAAGTTTTAGAATATGGGATGCCTGGTATCCACACCAAGAGATTCAGGTGGACGCAGAAGAAGGCCTGGGAATATTGGGGAGGTGGCTGTGTTTTTGCCGGGATTCCGAATCCCTAAGAGCGTGGACTTTTCTCAGCCACTGGGTGACTGCTTATCGAAGAGTCTAGTGGAGCGACTTTCAGCTCTGAGAGCTCGGATAGTTGTCATGGTTGCCCAAGAGGCACCAGCAGCAGTGAAGCCAAGATCGAGAGCAGCTTCTCGGCATGGTTTGTAGGATTTGGAATACTGGGGTTGTTTCAATTTGATTATAAGATATAAGAACTGATCCAATATTTGCAATGCCTGCAGGAAGTTCTCCCTTGGCTGATCTTCTTCGTGCTTTGGAGGACTACTTACCTGTACTGCTGGGATTGGTGAAAGATGGTAATTTGAATGATTACTAAGAAAATATTAGATCTTTCACTGTATCTCATATTCATTGCATATTTATTTAGTTAAATAGTTGCTTGAGTTATCCTACACAGGTAGTCAGTTGAAAGACAAGGTACGATTTGTTTGGTTTAACCAGGAGGATGATGTTGGGGTGTGTCTCTGTATCTTTTAACCTGTCAATGTTCATGCAGATGGTTTTCACTTAAGAAAAAAGAACAAGCAATACAGATAGCTGACTGTGATCCCTATACATGCAGGAAACTGCCATGACAAACGCTTGGTATGAGGTACTGTCAGTTGTACACTTGATGGCTATGATATGTTTATCACTGGCCAATTTGTTGCTTCTTCCTAAAACATCTACTGATGGTTATCAGCCAAAGGTATCTGAAGGTGGGTACTAAGACAAGATCATGTGCTATACATGCTGCATCATCTTCTGTTTGAATATTATCCTTGTATGTATTTGAATTGAGCCAGAGCTTATTTTCACCAGCTTATGAGATTTCTTATGTAAGTACATTAACGTTTCTTTTGTTAGTTTTGAGGTTGAGCAAAATCTTATCATCTGCATCTTAATGACCTAAAATTACAGCTGCACACATCTTTTTATATTTTTTGGTTGAACCCACATAATTTTCCTAATAACCTGATGCTAACGAAGTGATAACCGTTGGTCCTATCTTTTGCTGATAGTATAGCATATTTGCTTAATGAGTCATGAAGTAGTCTGTTGGTGTAGGATATTTGAGAAGTAGCCTGTTGAACTTTAATTGACATTACCAGTCATATATGAAAACAAAATATTTCCTTTTCTCCAAGTTAGTGTTGATCTAACATATTCACCAAAACTTCTCAAATTTTGTACTTTCAGATTGCATGGATGATGATATTTTTATATTTACGTATAAATTGCTGATATTTTTGGGGGGCCCATATTGATGCAACATCGATCACTACTGAAATGAATTGCCATTTTTAAATGTGACCTTTGTTGCAGAGAGCAGACGTAGCTCGGTTGATGTTTTCTTGAGGGCAGCAGGTTATTTGGATGGCGCTATTCGGCATGTTCTTCCTCAAATTCCTCAAGAGCTCAGGTTTGATATCTTGAGTTCCTTTATCGTCAAACCCATCTGCGACTTGTTTGTCTGGTTATCTGGTGGAAAATTGTCTGTAAACAGCTCATTCTAAAGTATAGCTACAAATTTAGAATTGTAGCTTCTGCAATGTTTTTTTACTAATTTTGTTTTGAATGTTCTGAATGGTTCTATTTCTTATGTAACTTGCAGGAGAGAGCTCCCACAAGACCTATCAGAAGGAGTGCTTAGAGCTCTCTCCATGCAGGCCTTGGGTCAGGTACTGACTTATTCCCTGACATTATTCATGCATTTATATGAATTTATGGATCCCTTAATTGAATTGATCAAGCTTCGGTATAGCTGCCAATCAGCCAAGTTGGCACCATTGTCCAGTTTGGAGAGGTCCAGGTTTTGAACCCTGGTGGCGGTTTCCCCACTGTATTTCTTTTCTTTTCTTTTTCCCCCCTCTAAAACTCAAATGCAGCTAAATTGGGCTTCATGATTGCTTCTTTTCTGATCTTCTCTGTAGTGCCTTAGCACATCCACCAGCATTATGTTACTATAAAAATTCAGTTCGTTTTTAAATTGTTAGTGGATGACATAGTCGGTTTCTGTAGTGTCTTTTACAGGGTTTTGTTTCTAAAGCTCCATCTTCCTGAATTAGTTTTAGAAATGCAACCTATTCCTTGATAATGCTATCAAGATTAGGTAAACCTCACAACTGGTAACATATTAGATGCTTATTCATTCTAGAACCGTAGCTATATGAAATTGTATCGGCTAATGTCAGACCCACATCACTACCTTCTAGGCTCCTATCATGCAGAAAGTGATATGAGGAACATCTCAACTATCTGTGGAAATGTAACCCTATTACGGACCATCTGAACAAGCTTCATTTGATTCCTTTCGTCTTATTAACGTAGCAAATTTGTATCTCTTATCTAGCATGAATTTTTTGAGAAAAAGTGTATCAGTTTGGATTTTGAACCAAATCGGTGAACATAACAGTTCCTATCCTGTTTGCATTGTCTGGACTTAATGGAACAACATGAATCCAGTTCTTTAGAAACTTTAGAGCTTGGTAAAATATCAGTTTCCTTTTGTCCGAAATCTGGAGAAAAACCAAAATGAAAACTAAAATAATTTGGCGAAAACTGACAAAGCATTTGAAACTGGGCAGAACTATCAACCAAATTGCTGATGATTTTGGTTTCATCCTGTTTTGGCAAAAAATGTTAGCATCAATGAGGCCAACTAAAGGGTTGCGAACTGAAATTCTAACATTGTTGTTATAGGTTGTTGAACATAGTCAGTGGGAGATTTAAGGCACCTGATTCTTACCGGAAAGCGGGTTATGAATTTTGTTCCATTTAAAGTTTATTATCACTGGGAGGACTGAATATATTTGTCATTTTCTTGCATATTCTATGCTGTAATATATATTAGGCTTTTTTGTTAGATTATTGCTGTTTGAGAATAAACATAAATATTCTATGTATCTCGTTGACATAAAACTATAAACTAATAGTTAAATAGCAAGTCCTATGTTGTGATCTTTGTTAAAGATTCCTCAGCAATGACTAACCCGAAGAATCCAATCTCTCTCTCTCTTCCTGCTCTTGCTGCTTCTTATCTTTCACAAATGATAGTTTATTTAGGGATAGCAATTTTAGCCGACCCACCGAATACTTGACCGGATCTGATCCAAATGGGGTAGGTTTTATCCGATCTGATTGAAATCTGAAGTTGGTATGGGTTTTAGAAAAAAATTATCCGAGGCAGGTCCGAGTTGGGTTATGGATAATGGTATGCCCCGCCCCAAACCTAACTCGTATAACCTTAATCTAAATCTCCTTTTCAAAGTTATAATCATATTATAATATTTACATGATGAGTTCCTTAGCCGACCTGACCCGACCCCTTTTATTTATCCAACCTGACTAGACCCCTCTTATTTTCCCTACCCAACCCGACCTGAGGTAGATATGGGGCAGGTATGGGTATGGGATTTTTAATTGCCGGGTGGGTATGGATATTGGCTGACTCGACTCAAACCCAAACCCGACCTGTTGCCATCCATAAGTTTACCCCTGTTTTATGTACATAAAACAAACTAAGCATATAAAAATGATGGCCAGTCTCTCTATTGACCAGACTATAGCTTTTAATCCTTGTGATTGGGACTTTAACGTCCATCCCAAATTTCAAAGTTTCTTTAATTCCCAGTCCCTAGTGGCTGTACACAATCTCCCAATACTTGCATAGTTATAAATAACTGTGTATACACAAATACATGTGCAGGGACAACATAACCATGTGCAGGGACAATATCACTGCATGCTAAAACTAGCATAAGTGTGCTCAATATAAGTACAAGTGTGTGCCAATCCCATATAAGTGTGTGCAGTACTAAAAATTAAATGATGGTGGTCAAAGGGCTGCTTGTTAAAGTTCGGTCAAAGAAAGGACTGTGCTAATTTTCCCAAAATGATGTACCAGCAATTGAAGTTTAGCATCCTTTGTTTGAATGTAATAGTTTTCTACTGGATAAAACACAGTAATGACTTCTGTATGCTACTGGTACCAAAAAAAAAAAAAGGCTTCTGCTTCTGCATATTATTAGCATTCAATTTCTGTTAGTTCTTCATGGTGCAAGGTATGCAAGTTTTTTATTTTGATATGAAAAATTCAGAATATATATTTTTGTTTGTTGAATATCATTTAACAGTCAGTTGCGCTCATACAATTCTATGATGCTCATAATAATCAGACAGACTGAGGATCCTTTTCATGTGTATCTGTTGCTTTTTTTCTTTTTTTTTTTTCTGTAAATTTCAATGCTGGTCAATTGAAAATTGCTTTATCTGTCTCACTGATCTCACATTTTTCAATCTTTCATTGGTTGATAATATAGGGTGTTGATATTCAACTTGGGATGGCAATTGATAGTCCAAAGGCCACACTAGCAGTTAAACGCCGGTTAGCATGTGAGATGGTCAAGTACTGGCATCAGGTATTCATACTTTCTTTAACTAGATGATGAGTTCTTTCTTCACAAACCTTTTGCTCATTCCTTAATGTTTTCAATTCTCTTTTCTCATATTTTGTTGGGTTGATTCTATGAAACTGAGTAACTCACTTCTAACTTCATGCTCTTTTTTCTTCCCATCTTTTTCTTACTTTTTACATTCTATCAATATATATGGATTATTGAATTTGTAATTTGATCCCGATAAAATAAGGATATCCAGTTCTACTTATATCTCTTGTCTTCTTCTGTCTTCTTTCACCCTCATTCTCTCCACTTCATGTTCAATAGTTAGCTTGCAAATTTTATTTTATCAAGAATTTTCCACTATTTTGAATTGTTAACTTTTATTATATGTTTTATTTGTTAACATATTTAGCAACAACTTCTTTATTAGTTCCAAAGAACTAGATGATTCTGTTCTTCTTGGCTTCTGGCAACTGCTTAATGTATTCCACCTAAGGCTGCCAAATTTTGCACTTCATTCTCTCATCCAGTTACGGTCATGTTTAGTTGTTAGCACTTTAGACCATTCTCCCTCACTTGTTCACCTAAACTAGATTGATTTTCAAATTTCTTTCGAATTTATATCTCAAAAAAGAAAAACAATCTTTGTAAACCTCTCATTATCCATGCTGTTATATAAAAATAAACAATAGTTTATAAAATAAATGTTATTTTTCTAATGGACAGAGGAAATGAAATACTTCTGCTGAGCTATTACTGGAACAAAATTTCACTTTTCTTATATTTAATGATTCAAAATGAAGATTTCCCCCAAAAAAGTTGAATATTTGTTTGAATGCAGGATCTTTCTAGAATGCATAACATTTTAAAGAAGGAGAATAAATATCATGACTGCATGCCGCTTGTCTTTTTCCTTTTAACCTGTATTTATTTGATTTTGGTAGGTCATAATTGAGAATCCAAAGGTGTTTGGCATCTCAGCTTTGCAGCTCAATTATTTGCTCTTATTGCTCATTATAATGGGCATTTTTAAGACATTTAAGATTCATCTAATGTTTTCCTTGAAGTTTCTGTAGAAAAGGTCCGTTGTTTCAAGAAATTTTGGTAAATTGTCTCCCTTGCAATTTAAGCCAAAGCTCACTTCATTTGAAAAGTTCTGCTGTGTATCCAACTTGCTGATAAATGTTTAATGCCAGCGTTTAGGTAACATTTGTTTTGACCAAATTTTCTTGACTTGCAAGTGTTAGGATTGCATTAGGGTTGTAGAGATATAATGACCTAGGACCTCACCTAGAAAGGCTAGCTAGAAAGTTATTTCTTGAGTTCTCTGGTCCAATATGAGTAGCCAAGATTTCTCCAGCGATGTGGGACTTGATGCATGTATGCACAGATCCTCACAAGACAGTGATAGAACTAGAGGTGTCCTGGGGTGGGGAGGCACATTCCTTTTAAACCTCCAAATGCCTGCCCATTTTAACCCGTCACCACCACAGACAACAATTTAAATTTCATCTTTTATTCTATTATTCCTTTTTCAAATGTTATAAAGATCTACATGTAATACGATTTTTCTCTTGTTGATTTCAATTCATGAATTGTTGACTCCACTTTTCATTTAGGTGCTTCATGTATATATACATTTTAAATTATTTACTATGCAATATTTTATTTATCCTTTGACAAGCATACTGTGATAGATGAATGCATTGTCAAGACTATAAAGTTGAAAAACAACTCTATATTTTTTTTACAATGATATATTTTAATAAGCATTTTTCTAAAATTTTTAATCATGCCACCTTCATGCCCCAGGCTGTTCTGACCACTCATTGTACATTTCTTTTTATTAATTTAGTTATCAGATTGGCATCACAATGACAAGATCCTTCTTGTGGCTCATGAGAAGAAAATGTCTTCAATGTGTGGTGGCATGTTGGTTGTGGTTTGTGAAGATAGCTTCGATAACATGAGGCATGGTTCTGTTTACATCAGGAATTGCTTTGGCAACATAAGTAGTTGCTTTTGCATCAAGAGTCACAATAGTGCATAGACATTTAGTTCGACCATATGGAGAGTATGCTACCTTAAATTCTTAGAAAGTTGGGAGTAGGGGGAGACGGACCCAAAATGAAGATGAAGCTATCGACAAAAAGTAGGTGATCTGAGAAGATCTAGCAAATGAGTGCTTGAAATTTATGGATCCATTGTCAGGATTACTTCTGATTAGCCTAGAGCTATGACATTGAAGATCTAATGGAAAAAACTATGGAGATTGAGGATTGATCTTTGAAGATCTCAAGGTTCAAGATCAGCAAGATCATGCTATTGTTGATCCATCAACCAACAAATACTGGATCTAACTGTGGCTTATCCTTTAAGAGAGCATCCAGAAGTCTAGTCATTGATGAACATCACTTCGTATGTTACATCTGTCACTATGGCGATCCATTCTTTGCCAGTTCTCCACATCCAGCATTATGGACCATCTAACAAGTGATTGAATGTCTTGCAATCACTGATTGAGATGCATTGGAGCCATAATTGTATGACTTGATCATGAGAAAATTGTTATTGACCTCATCGTTAAGTATTGTAGCCTAGGTGTAGTCGTCAATTGAGCATTGAAACTGAGGCTTGAGGATTCAACTGTAGGATCTATTTATTTACCTGGGAACATGGATCTGTTCCCCCACATATTTTTCTGTAAATATTGTGAGTCTTTGATAAATTTCAATTTGTAACTTGTTGTAGAATCAATCTGCGATCAATTGCTTGTTTGTACTTTGACATCTTACTTGCTTTGAATCATAAATGCTTCATGTTGCAAGTGTCACTTTGCTTCCATGTTTTGTGCTTTTCTATTTCTATACATATAGCGACATGAAGAAGTCTAATTTAGCTACACTTTGCCAATGTTACATTCTTCCTGACTGGTGCTTGCTGCATGGCACAATAGGTATCATTGCTCCCTCTCCTGAATTGCTGCCTCTTAACTCTTACATTGACATACTCGATATGCAAATTTTAGGTCATTTGCCATGCAATTCTAGTTACCTGCCCTTTTCTTTTCTTTTTTATTTTTTTTAAACTTAACAGGTCAAGTTCGTGCTTAGGTGCCAAACATTTTTAATATATAAATGTTCCTCTTGTGGTTAAGCTCATTCTATTCTACACAGGCTCATGATAACATATCACAACTTCATTTCTCTGATGGCTGGGGGAAGAAACATCAACTTTTTGTGAAGTGGAAATATGTTGAAGCAAAGGTATGACAACCATTCTGTTTTCCTTTTGTTGTTCCTATAAACTTATTTTAAGCATTTTATTTTATCTGCATGCATGGTTGTTGAAGGTTGTGGTTTGTCATGTTCTTTTGTGTTACTAAATTTTACTTTTGCTTCTATTGATTTAAAACACATTAATCAGAGTTCAATGCTGCCAGAACATGTTCTACTGTGAGATGATAATCTTGACTGATGTTCATGTGTCACATCAGAACCCTAAATACCTAATGATATTAAAATATTCATTACATATATTGGTTGGTAAACAAATTAAGAACTAGATAATTTCAATTGATTCTGTCTGAAGATTTAATAGCATAAACATAAAAATTGTCTGAATAGAATTGACCTCATATATATGATATAGAGGTTCTTGTTTCTGTTTTGTTTAAGTGCCTGGAATCAAATTAGAGAAGATGCAGCAAACCACTTCTTTTCATTTTTATTTTACACGTTGTAAAACAATCGAGTGTAAAGTAGATATATTGTCTTATTTTATCATGAATAATTCTGGGAAATACAGTAGAGATGTACTTCAACGAAATCCAGAAATCTTTTGTCCATGCTTTGGTGGTTGTGGATGATATCTTTTCTATAAGGGGGCATTTGATATGGGGTGAGGACTCTAAGATCAAGGATGATGTGGGTGGCGGTGACGAGATTACTATATTTGGTTGCACCCCAGTGATTCTACATGGTAGCGATCCTAAATCACCACCACTCCCCAAAATCAACATCCAACCTAGGGATCTTTAACCCATCCTTAAGGATGGAGTTTCCAAGATCATCTTAGGGCAGTGATCTTGGGTCGAAATTTGCGAAAAAAAATGGCCCCTCGGTCTCGTAAGAAAAATTAGTATAACCATTAATATATTATATAAATATTATATCTATTATATTATATTAAAATTATATATATAATACTCATGATATATATATTTCATATTATTATTCAATTATATTTTTATTAATAGAAGTATACTATTGTACTTTATATTTATATTATGAAGTTATTTAATATATTACTTCTATTTGCCTTATTTTCCTAATCAAAATAAATATTAGTATTAAAATGATAATATAATATAAGGAAAAATGAAACTATTAATTCTATAATACCAATTAATTATATTTTTATAGGATTAATAATTTTCTTATCAAATTATAAGTGGTCTGTCCAAACAATTCTAGGTATAAATTGCATGGACCTGCTAAGAGCCATTCATGTATATCTTCCTATGATTTATTTGAGAATTCTATTTAGTAGTTGCAAATATATAGAATATATAATGGGTAGTTTTGGTATTATATGGTTAGTGATCTTGGATTTTCATGGCACACCAAACAAGTGACTTATAGATAATTGGGGATCTTGGATCACTAGAATATAGCATACCAAATGCTGATGATCTTGGCTCATTGAGGATTAGATTACCTCAGGATGAGGATCACCAATGATCTAAAATCATCATCGCGATCCCATTTGGATCATCAAATGCCAACTAAATATTAATAATATGGTTAACAAATTGGAGCAGTATAATGCTGATATCATGAAACTGTATATTAATCATTCAGTGGAAATGTTGTATTTTATGAAGTACAGTTTACTTCCTCTCAGTTGATCTGGATGCTCCTAGAATCAGAAAATTATGAGATATTCTATCATATCCCAACACACACACCAAGTTGGATATGAGAGAGGGAGAGAGAGAGAGAGCTTAAAACAGTGCTTAAATGTATTAGGAAACATGAGGAAATCTTTATCTGCATCTTTCTGTTGTATTTTGATGCTCCTACAGAATTCAACACATTTTTAAATATATACTCTTACCTCTCAGGCTGCTGCATATTATTACCACGGATTGATCCTTGATGAGGGGAATACAGAGAAATCCCATGGAATGGCTGTAGCTGCTCTACAAGCAGCTGAGGAATTTCTCAGAGAAAGCAAGAAAGCGTGTGAGGCCTTCAACTTGATGCCTCCTCTGTCCAGGTAACTTTATCATTGACCTGCCTTCATTTAACAGTCTTCATTTTTGTTTGTTCCCTGTTTTAGATGCTCCATGTTATGACATAGCAAGTGTCATTTTTTCCTTGGTAATCTTTTTGGTTGTTTTACAGGAGGAAGATATGGTAGCAAGCATGTCCTTATATCCATACAACTGTCTATACAATTTTGATCAACTTTGCAGTTGCCACCAACAAAATCAACTTCCCAGTCCTTTCTCTTTAACATTATAAATAGAATGGATTCTATCCGTCCCTTTACCATCAGGAAAATTATGGAGTGGATTTTAAGTCTTCTAGTATGGAACTCTGTATTGTAATTTCATTTTGTTGTACCTGTAAATTACAGACACATGAAAGTGAATCCTGCCCTTGCTGTAGCATTGTCATAGCCATATTCTTAGAAGTATCTCAAGGCACACGAGCAACTAAGACTTATTCGAATTATTTTTTGTCTAATGGTAGATAAATACAAATCACTTAATTGTCTTTCAGTATGGTCTGGATGCCTTGTACTTGGCGTCCTGCCTTACTAGGTGCTTCAAGTTTGTAAACAATGTCACGACCGTTCAGGCTTCTTTACATCAACACCTGAGTTGCTCCTGTCTCTTATCTGGAATTCCTGTTTTGCCTCATTTTTGATTTAGTTATATATAAAATACCTTGGTCAAAATTGGGTGGAAGAAATTGCTCTTGGTGAAGTACTACTTTGGTGAACAAACATAATTCCTGTAACATACTGAAGTCTTCACTAACTGATCGCTTTACAGGATTCCTCCTCTATGGGGATCTATGAAGTACCTCTCCGAGAAGATCCCCAAAGATGCCTCGAGCAAGGTTAAAATCAACCGTGACCTCTACAGTCAAGAAAGGTAACTGTCTTAAAAATTGACATAAGATCTTTTGCTGAAATATCCTGATAATGGTTTGTCTAAGTTCAATATTTGCAAGTATTGCATGACCTTTACTGGTATGTGCTTGTGACTCAGGATTCCATAATTAGTTAAGTTCCCTTTGCCAAGGTTCTTTCATGAATAAAGCAGTGGACAACCACTTGACTTTCACACCCTAGCATGACACCCTCCATGTGTTTTTATGCATTCTTGTGAGAGGTTCCTTCTTTTGGGCTTATTTGTTGGAATCGACAATTTTTCTTTTATATTCATATATTAACTTGATTTTGCAGCCTGCGTACATCCTATGCCATAGCATCTCCCCCACTGACTGCAAATTTTGTGACCCTGTGTAAATATATGCCAATATCCTTTAGATCTTATATTTACTAGGTCTGAAATGTATGATCCAATATTAGTTGTGAAAATCTTATTTCCGAAATTTGTTTCCTTGTTATTGAAAATATTTTGTTTTACTTGTTTTCTCTGAACCCTGATGGAATGTTGCTGGACCATGAAATTGGTAAAAACTGATATGGTCTTGATAGTTCCTCATCTTAAAACCACATGCTTGGATCTGTGAGAAGAACATTATGTGAGAACGCTTCAGCTGGTGATTGTGATAATATTGCAGATCCTGAACTTGCAAACTAGAAACATCATTTTTTTTTTTGGTTCCTTAATGGCTTATTTTGATGTAAAACCCTACCAGAAACATCATTTTTTTTTTGGTTCCTTGGTGGGTTATTTTGATGTAATCCCTACAACCGAACGTCCGGTGGCATTAGCTATTTATGACCCAGTAAATGTTGAAGTATGAGTTTGCTATCTACGAAGACATACTGATAGAAGTTGCTGTGGTGGCTAATTGTGCAGGATCCTTCAGACGGCACCGACGTTGCCAGATTTCCCATTGGCTTTGAAACCGGATGACTACCAACTTCCTGCATTAGATGGTTCATGGATCAGAGAGGATAACTATCGGTAGACAATTTCAGAGGAGAAGAAGCCAGAAGAGTACCAGCATCGAAAAATCGGACGTGTCCAGCGAGTGAAAGGGTGACAGTTTTGCATACCACTGTGCAGAGTTGTGTGAGGGATTTCTTGTTTGCTAGTCTTGTGTAACGTAAAATTGAGATAATAAATAAACAGCAACGATTCCATTCACCAATAAAGAAATAACTTGTTCTTTCTTCTTCTTTTTCGTTTTTTGAAAGAAAAACCTTTGTTGCTCATTATATGAGCGACGAGGGTGTTTCGAACATCGAGAAAAAAAAAAGGGCATAAATAAAGTTTTTATTCCAAGAATGGCTCATGATGGCGGCTTTATTCCAACCATAGTTCATGATAGCTTTCCTTTTAAATATTATGTTTAGCTTGATAAAATTCCACAAGAATAATATTCCTTGTTTGTGTTTATTTTTCAAGAGTTAATTGGTTTTTTATATATGCTTTATTCTTGTTGGGGGCTGTCAATCTATTGTTCGACTCACCAACTTACAATCGACTGGTTGTTGGCCATCGATGGTTGTCGTCGACTGACGATCGACGATGAGGAAGGCTCACTGAAGAATTAATGCATAACAGTCTACCGATTGTCGGTCAGTCTAAAGTCTCTCGATCGATTGTCGATCGATCCCAAGCTTCTCAATCGATCGTCAATCGGTCTCAAGTTTTTTAACCGACTGATGATTGGTCGGTATCGAATCAGTCGGTTGATCGATGGAAGCTCTCTCAATAGCTTATCTGGCCCACGATTGGCTCTACAAAATCACCTCCAAAAAGGATGGGCAATGGTGCTTAGTGGATGGTTTTAACTACTTGCTCACGATCATACTACACCGAAAAAAGAACTCACATGCTAAGCGGTTATCATCCCAACATCTATAAAATGGGAGATAAACTGGCTAGTAGGATAAGACACATCAAGTTATTCTAAGAGCAAACTCTATTACCTTGTTCTTCATTTCCTATTCGACCAGTCCATCCTACTAACTTAAGCACCAAAGGATCCCCACCGAAGCCAACTTCGGTCAGTGCAGACTTTCTTTTACAGATTTTTCGGTATTCGTTCACAAGCACAGATGGATTGGTCGTAACAGATTGGCGTGCTAAGAAGGAGGAAGACACGATCAATGATCGATATTCAAGTCCAGCGAGTTTTGTAATCAGTTACAATGGCAAAAACACGTGGTCGCAATTCAACTAGCTTTGCCGGCCAGTCATCCTAGCGATCATGATGCTCTGTTTCCCCATTTTCTCGCTGGAGTCAGCATAAGGAGAAATGGCCATGAGATTCGACTACTTCTTTCACCAGTTCTTCAGGAGGATCGACGCCTGGAACATTCTGCCAGCAATGGTTCAATGACTATGAGCGGAAGCTCAAGAAAATTGACCGTCGACTGGCTAGGATCCAAGAGGATGCGATAGGAGGGTCCTTCAATGGTCTTCACGTCCATACAGCTTCTCCTTTTTCCTCACGTATCTTGGACAAGTTGGTCCCGTCATGCTGCAAGATGCCTTAGATGGAGTTGTATGATAGCTCCACCGATCCAATCGATCATCTATAGAGTTATAAGGCTCTCATGATGATCTAGAGGGCGAATGACGTCCTCATGTGCATCGGCTTTCTAGCCATTCTTCGGAAAGCTACTCGAGCTTGGCACTCCAGGCTTCAGCCAAGAGGCATCGACTCTTTCAAGCAGCTTGAAGACTCTTTCGTGGCTTATTTCAGCACCAGCAGAAGGATGCCATGGATTTCAGACACCTTCTTCTCGATTAAGCAAGAAGAGGGAAAGACTCTCCGGGCCTTCGTGGTGCATTTTAACATCGCCATTCTTGAGGTTCGAAACCTCAACAAGGATGTGACCACCTTGGCCATGAAGCAGGATCTGCGGGATTTCTGGTTCACCTACTCACTGGATAAGAACCACCTCCAAACTTATGCTAAACTCCTAGAGTGTGGGGATAAATACATTCATGCAGAAGAAGGCGCTTTTGATTGGCGCTAATTAAATGAAAAATGTTAGAAGAAAAAACAACGAAAGAACGACGTCTCGTTTGGACCAAACCAACCAACTCCGAAGAGGGAAGCAACGTCCTCCCAACTGAATCTAGTATCGACTAAGATGAAGAGTCGGTACAAAAGTTATACTTCCTTCTCCACTCTATGAGCACAGATCTTGATGGAGATTGAAGGGGAGGAATACCTCGCCGACCCCTACCGATGAAGAACCGAAGCAAGGATAAAAGGAAGTACTGTCAATTTCACTACAATTACGATCATGACATCGAACAGTGCTTCCAGCTGAAGGATGAGACTGAGGCTCTCATCTAGTAGGGACATCTTGCCAAGTTTTGGCTCGATCATCCGATCCAGTCGCATGTTGATCAACCATTACCGTCGGAAGAGAATCATCAAAACTGACCGACGGCTGGGATGATCAACATGATCTTTGGACGATCAATGATCGGGAGGGGCAACATCCAAAGAAGAATTGGTTAAAAAGCGGCCATTCACTCCTGAACAATGATCGATCGATCGACGTGTCCATCGATCAAAAACCAAATGAACTAACTAGAAAAGAACCAGTGCAATTTTAAAAATAATAGAAGAAAGTCGATCGACTAACTATCGGCTAAATATTGCAATCGATCGACTATCGGCACACTATAATCGGTAGGACTCAACAACTAACCGATAAATGATGATCATCAATCAGTGCTTCTACAACTTTCGATTGGATATCTCAAACGATTAGTATGGTCAGCCTCCCATAGCAGAACGATCGACTAACTGACTAACAAACAGTGCCGATGCATAATTTTCTTATGAAATGACAAGGGAATAAAAGCATCAAGCTATTGGTTGTGAACTAGTTGGCTTGCCACGACTAGAAAAGAATGCGACCCTTGCCAAATTGGCTATGGCCGAATCGAAAGACGGTTGGCTTATACCCGATCATCATGTACTTCTATAAATTGATCAAGTGTTGGACGGTAAAAAATCGACCAAAGGTCGGTTAGAAGCTGTTCCATGGTTGGCTTGCGTTTGATCATCAAACACTTCAATGATCTGACTAAGTGCGAGTTGGTAAAAAATCGACTAATAGTCGGTTAGAAACCAACACAAGGTTGGCTTGCCCCTGACCTATGAATGTCTGAACAAACGACTAAGTGTCAACTGGTTAAAAATCTAACTTTAAGTCGGTTAAAAAAACTAGTCGATAGTTAGTTACCTAAAATCGATAGAGGATCGGTTACAACCAACTGAGGAGCCATATCCATCGGCATAGCAGAAACTGATCTACCTTCGATCGAAGTTGCAGGAGCAGCCGACTCAATTAGAACAAAAGTGATGGCGAGCAGCATAACGAAGCTCGAGGCAATGCCACGTGTTGACCCCCTACGTTCGATGCATTAAGTCAAAATGAGAAATCATTGCATCAGACTTGGGTGTGGGGGCAACTGTTGGGGGCTGTCAATCTACTGCTTGACTCACCAACTGACGATCGATTGACCATCGGCCATCAATGGTCGTTCGCCGACAAACGATCGATGATGGAGAAGGCTCGCCGAAGAATCAACGCATAACGGTCCATCGATTATTGATCGGCCTAAAGTCTTCCGACCGACTGTCGATCGGCTCTAGGTCTCCTGATCGACTGTCGATCGGCCCCAAGCTTCTTAATCGATCGTTAATCGGTCTCAAGTCTTTCAACCGATCGATGATCAGTCGGTATTGAGTTAATCAATTGACTGATGGAAGCTTTCTCAATAGCTCATCTGGCCCACGATTGGTTTTACAAAACTGCCTCCAAAAAGGATGGGCAACGACAATTAGTGGAGGGTTTTAACTATCTATCCACGATCACACTACACCGAAAAAGGAGGGATTTATATGCTAAGTGGTTATTATCCCGACATCTATAAAAGGAGAGATAAACTGATCAGTAGAATAAGACACATCAAGTTATTATAAGAGCAAACTCTATTACTTTACGCTTCATTTCTTGTTTGATCAGTCCATCCCATTAACTTAAGTATTGAAGAATCCCATCGGAGCCAACTTCGATCAGTGTAGAATTTTTTTTTATAATTTTTTTGATATTTATTTATAGGTGTAGATAGATTTATCGTAATAATTCTCAAACCAATAGCTAAGGTTCGCATGTTGTGAGTCTCTCCTTTGCGTTAATTACTAAATTCTTCTCATGGGCGCTGGCGTGCATGCATGTATGATGCATGTTTAATCAAGAGAGAAGAAAAGCTAAAAAGGAAAATTTTAAGGAAAAGAAAAACATAAAGAGATGAAGTTTGAGGAGTGGATTGGATCCGTATTTGATACTAGATAAGAAAAGAAAAGACTAATTAAGAGAGAGGACCGAAATAATTTTTATAATATGCTATTTTTTTCTATACAAATCCGTATATGAGTTAATTACTGTAGATGATGAGGCTCATCATCCGTGACGAGCAAAATATTTTTTTATGCACCTCTGCTTAAACTTGTTCAAACTGGAAATAGTCCCAGCTTAAACTGCTGCTGCTCTTTTCTATTCTTTTTTTTTTTTTTGATTTTTTTTTTTTTAAATTTCAGGTCAGGTTAGGTTTAGAACTTAGAGCACGAATAGCTCTTTAGCTGGCAGCACCTGGTCCATGCGAATATATTAAATCACATATATCATAAAAATATAAGATCTAATGTTAGGAACCATGCTGTTTTTTTTTTTTTTTTTTTTTTGGGATGGATACCCAGATTCTTTTGTTTTATAATTGCTCCCTTTCCCAGCCACCTCCTACTTATTATCCTTTTTATCCTTTTTTAGAAAATTGAAACCTTTGAGCCTATTTGGTACTTACCTTTTTTCATTTTTTTTAATTTTTATTTTTATAAAAACAAGGAACCAGCATCAAAAACATTTGATTACATTCTATCCTTCAAACAACTTCTATTACTTTTAGAAAAAGAGTAAAAGTTTTTACTTTCAGATTTTTAAAAATAAATTTTTATCTTTTTCCTCCCAATCTTTCTTCTTCCGTCCAATCCCGCCCTAATCCTATCATCCTCACAAACCATACCGGCTTTTTAGACCCCATCGACCATCTCTCCATTTGATGCCAAATTATCCCTTATTCTTGACCACGTTGCTAGCCCCATTACTACTTTTTCCTCTGCCACTCTCTTGACTGTCTTTATGCTTATTGTCAAGCTCTCTTTTTTCCTTGACCACATCACCCCCATCCCTCCTCTCTCAATCTTATTGCCAGACATACTTTCTATTATCAAAATTTTAAAAAAATAAAATTTTTATTTTTAGATTTTTTTAATAAAAAAATGACAACAATGTCAAATGCAATCTAAGCCTGTTATTTTTCTTGGCAATCATCTTAGGCTACTGTTGGGGGTAAAATAACCCCCATCGAGGTCTAGACAACCTTCGCCATGTGAACACTAGATTACCTCTTCAGAAATGCGTGATTTTCGTCCAGACATTGCGCAGCCTATTGATAGCATGATGAATGTCGACAAGCTGAACTCCTTCATCCAATCGCCCATCAGACTCATTCCAATCGGACTCATTTTAGACAAACTTGGATAGTGAAAGCAGTCGCTTAGGTGGCTGGAGTGTAAAGTGTTCGACCCCTGGGCAGCCTAGCCCGGCCGATATTGAAGTTGGCCAAACTCGCCTCTATTCAAATCTCCGAGTTCCACCATCTCAATTAGATCTTTCGACAAGAATCACTGGTCGACAGAAGTTCTCCTCGGATGAGCTTCTATATCGCATCGCAGGTGATGAATCTCGATATTTCTACGTCAGGAACCTTGAATGTATAATCTAGAATTGATAAAGGAACCTCGTCTTCAAAATAAGTCTTGAACTCCCCCCCCCCCCCCAAAGCTTGCCATAGTTCTAAATCGGCGAATCTACCACCCTTACCAACCTTCTACCCGGACAGTTATTTATTTGCGGACGATCTCGAAAATGGTTGAACTTCAGAGGAATAGTGATGACTCACCAGAGTATTCTGATGGTGTTCGTCTATTGTAGCTACTAGCTAGCTCTTGGTTCAGACAAATTTCTCCCAGTGGCAAACTGGATCTTCATTTAGATTCCTTCATGTCCTTCAGACGAACTTCTTCCAGCTGTCTACCGAACTCCTTTCAGCAAACAAGATAGTTGCCTTATATCCTGAACGTCGATCGAGCAGGCTTAAACAATAGGAGGACCTCGGCATCTATGCATATTCAATCCCCAACACAGCGGATATCAATCTATGTATAGATGACCTTGGAGAAGTCCGAACCATTTCTAAGTTGCTGAGATGTGGAGTTCTTCACTACTTATAACAGTTCCATCCGAACTTCAACTATTAATCTCCAATGGACTGACAAGTCGTGACAAAGGATACTACTCTCCATAATAAACTCCACGTAGCCTGAACGCCCAACTACCAAGCAGTTATGATTGTCACCATCAGTTTGTTATCAGCTTCATCTATAAAAGAGATCCTTCAGATATATTTTTCTCTAAGCTCTCATCTTCATCCTAATTCTCCTGAGCACTCCATTCTTGTTGGCTAAAGAACTGACTTAAACATCGGAGGATCCTACGAAGCCATCCACCTTTGGTTTGGATTTTATTTTGTAGATTCCATCGACGGTCTCGTTTTTCCATCACCAGCTACTTTCGATATTCTTATAGATTTCTGCACCAACAGGATTGATGCTAGAGGAAGGGACCTCTGAGCCCTTGTTCTAAAAAAAGTGTCCAGTCGTTTCTATCTGCCTTCTTCTTCTATCTTTTGAATTCACTTTCATTTAATCTCTTCTTGCTCTAAAAATACCTTCAAAAAAGATGACCACCCAACGGTCTATTGCTTCTGCTGCCAGATTCGAGCCAGATCTACCCATCTTAGCTCCATGGTTGGTACCTCAATCTCCTCCACTGACGGCCATAATGGATCCGGAGTAGTTCAACCTGCTGATGCAGTAGGTTCGAGACCTCATCGAAATAGTGCAGGCCATGCAGCAACCTCCGACTACAGCCCAGCTAGAGAAACCTCCGTGGAACTTCAAGAACTGGCATAGAGAAGGGTCACCTAGGTCAGCCAAAAAGAGGAAGCAGAGAGTTGGAAGCTCCTGCTCTGATCATGATATTCTCCAAAGCAAACTTTTTCTATCAACAGTCGGCAGCCTTTTGAGATCCACGATCAAGATGTGTTGACCCCAAGATTGATTTTGATGATCATCAAACTTTGAGTGTTATTTGACTATGTGTTTCAAGAATGAATGTAGGTCTTTTCAGATTTTCAAGTTAAAATTATAATTTTATCAAGTTGGAGATCAAAAAAAAGTGATAAGGGGCAAAATCATAATTTTATAAAGTTGAAGAAAATCTATTTTGAAAGCCTCAAGAACAAACTTAGAAGATTTCTGATCTTTTGAAGGCAGTCCTATAAATTTTGGATGCATAAATTAGAAGAAAATCAAGTTTTAGCAAAATGGTCAATCTAAGAGATGACCCCTAAGTCATCCCTTTTCGAAATGAGCTACTCGGCACGCTTGGCACGCAAATTGGGCCGATCCAGTTTGAGACTGAGCCGACCTAGTCATAATGGAAGCAAAAGATAGAAAGTGTAGAAAGATAATTTTTCAAGATCCAGAGGACTAAGCCGACCTAATGATCGTAATGGCTAGTTTTCTACAGCTTTTTCAAACGATCATTTCTCCACTCCAATGGCTATTTTAAGGCTTCCAATGGTTAGAACTAATTCTCAAGCTATCATAAAGAGTATAAAAGACTAAAAAAAATTTGGAAAGAAGATCAAGTGGATTGAAAGCAGAAATCATTTAACACTACTACAAAAATGACCTATGACAGTGCTTACTATGGCAGCAGTTTTCGAAACCGCTGCCATAGCACCTACGGCAGTGATTTTCGAAATCGCTGCCATAGCACTTACGACAGTAATTTTCATTAACCGCTGCTATAGATCGGATCTATAACAGCGATTTTTGTAACCGCTACTATAGGTCCGATATATAGCAGCGGTTAACGAAAATCGCTGCTATAGGTTGGACTTATAGTAGCGGTTACAAAAAATTGCTGTCATAAATCGATCTATAGCAGTGGTTCATTGTAACCGCTGTCATAAGTTAGATCTATAGCAGCGGTTAGTAGGAACCGCTGCTATAATCTAATTTATGGCAGCGGTTAATTATAACCACTGTCATATATATATATATTTTTAAATATTATATAATTTTAAAATTTAATATTCATCTTCTTCATTCATTATCTAAATAATTATCATTAGAGTATCTTCACAAAAGATCGCCTCGATTCGATGGCCCTAGCTTCGTCGATCAGAAAAATTTAATTTCAACAACCACGAACGATGATACAATGATCTGATAGATAAAGATCTTCGATGGATCCAAAAATCTGCAACGATGATCTTGATGATGTTTGTAGCATACTATCAAAATTTTACTTCAATCGGATATCGTTATCTTGATCAATTTAGTATAGGTTAGTTTCGATCGTTAAATGATAAATGATTGATCAAAGGATCAAACGATGTCCGATTATGAGATAATTTTTTTTATATATGATCTTGACTACTACTTTAATCATTTTGTATGATGGTGATTATAAAATTCAACTCGTAAGATGAAGAATGATCTAAAAGTATATGTCTCCTGATAACCATTCTGAAACTTTACTGGTTGTTATGCTCGTGCTTTTGCAATATCTGCTTAACATAAACAATTTATACGAAAATAATTTAAATTTTATTATCATCATAATATAAAATATTTAAAATTATAACAAAGATCATTTAACTAAAAAATTATCTCATAATTGAATGCCGTTTAATCCTTTGATTGCTTATTTCTAATTTAACGATCGAAATTATTTTGTACTAAATTGACCATAATAACGATATCCGATTGAAGTAAAACCTTGATAGTATGCTATAAAAATTATCGAGATCATCATTGCAGATTTTTGGATCTATCGAAGGTCTTCATCTATCAGATCATCGCATCATCGAAATCAAATTTTTCTGATCGATGAAGTTAGGGCCATCGAATCGAGATGATATTTTGCGATAATACTGTAATGATAATTATTTAGATAATGAATGATGAAGATGTATATTAAATTTTAAAATTATATAATATTTAAAAAAAATAAGAAAAAAATTATTTTCAATCTATGACAGCGGTTATCCAAAATCACTGCCATAGATCTATGGTAGCGGTTCTAGCGATTCGATAATCGCTATTATAGATCTGTGGAAGTGGTTCGATAACCACTACCATAGGTTAGATTAAAAATCTTTAAATTTTTTCTTTCCTCTCATGCGTGCTCAATCTCTCTCTCTCTCTCTCTCTCTCTCCTCCTCCTCTTCGTTGTCGGTGAGTCTCCTCCCCTGGTTGGCATCAACCCTCCTCCCTCCCGACCGACGTCGCCCCTTCTTCCCTCGATCGACGTTGCCCCTTCTTCCCCCTCGGTCGGCGCCGCCCCTCCTTCCCCCTCCCTCTCTGACCCCCCATCCCCGGCCGCCCTCCCACCACCGCCACCCCCCTCACCCACCCCCCCACCCCTCCATCCGACCCTCCCTCGGCCTCTCAGCGAAACCTCCTCTTCGACGAATCCCCCGACCCTCCCTCGCCCCCCTACGAATCCCCCCTTTGGCGAACCCCCCTCCACCCTCCGCAAAATCCCATCCCCGCCCCTCCCCGGTCCCCCCAGCGAACCCCCCTCCAGCGAACCCCCATTCGACCCTCCTTCGCCCCCCATGAAACCCCACCCCCCCACCACCATTCTGACTCTCCTCCGATCGAGTGCAAAACCTTCTTCGACCTCCTCATCACTGTGCCCCTGGTCCCCCATCCCTGGCCGCCCAGCTCTCTCTCTTTTTTCTCTTTTTCTCTCTTCTCTATCTCACTATCTTGCTTTTGTTTCGTAGGTTATCTCTAGTGCTATCCTCCTCCTCTAGCATCATTGTCGGCGACCCTCAGAGCTTTCGATGCGATCCGCTCTTTATAGCTGCATGTATAATTTTTTTAAATTTTATAGTATTATTTATTAATCATGTATATTTATAATAATTTATAAAATATTTATAATAAATATTATAAATATTTATTATAAATATTATAATTATCTACATGCTATAGTTTTTGGGCCATGCCGTGGTGGTAGCCTTGGGCCGTGCCATGTCGACGGCTGTGGACTAGATTTATCAATGGATTGGGTTCGGATCGAAATCTAGATATTCAGATCTAGATCCAATTTTAATTACTGGTACTGAATCTAAATTCGAATATCCGATGGATCTGTACTTGAGAGAGGAAGGGAGGGATTCGGCCTCGCAACCATCATTAAGAGGGAGGGGGTCCGGCCTCGTCGGTGAGGGAGATCGAGAGAAGGAGAGTGGGAGATCGAGAGAGCGAGAGAGGGAGGGAGGGGGGTTCAACCTCGCCGACATCATTAGGAGGGATAGGGTCCGACCTTGCTGGCGAGGGAGATCGAGAGAGTGAGAGAGGAAGGGATGGGGTCCGACCTCGCCGACGAGGGAGATCGAGAGAGGGAGAGAGGAAGATCGAGAGATGGAAAAGCTGGAAGAAAGAGGTTCGACCTCACCACCATCGTCGATGAGAGAGATCGAGAGAGGGAGTGATCGAGGGGATGGCACACAGCCAAGCCGGCTTGGGCCGTGATCAAGCCGGCTGGGGGAGGACCCTAGCTGAACGTCTCAGGCACGAAGCTGGTTGTCTCAGGTACGGAGCCGACTCAACTTTCGAGCGAATAGAATTTGATATGTCATGATGTTATATTGATTAATATTCATTAACGTTGCAGATCATGATGGCACCGAAACACCATCTAGCTTTCACCCCTACCTCTCGATGGGTTATGTATAGTTCCACATCCGAGGAGCAGTCGGAGCGTACTCCATCCACCTCAGCATCGACTGCTCAGGGATCTTCATCGTCGGCATCTATTCCATCGGTGGCATCTACTCCACCGATGGCATCTATTTCACCGATAGCTGAGCCTCTATCATCGCAGACATCTGAGTGTATGTTTTTATTATATTAGCACAACTTTATTTTTTTTATAGTATTTGTATACTTATATATTTGTATAATATATTTGCATTGTAGGTACATCATTCAGTCAGATATTTTACGATCTCACACGTATGGCATACATATGAAATCACCTGCATCAGATGATGGTACAGTATGATACGGAGGGGACGTTGGTAGGGAAGACCGTGCGAGAGATGCATTCCTTTTTTAGAGTACTTGTGAGACAGTCGAACATCATTTCCGTAGAGCCCAGAGACTGGCGTTTGATGGATGCTATCGTCAGGGACCGGATATGGAAGGAGATATAGTAAGTACATGCATCTTAGTTATATTTATGCATTTTATATGTTTACACTATATATATTTGATTAGAATAATTTTGTAACTGATTTTTGATAAATTTATGCAAAAAAGATATGATTTTTTCGATCACGAAAGGGCTCGAGATGCCCGACTGAAGAAGATCAGAGAGTTGTACCGGAGTTACAAGGTCAAGCTCCATAGAGCATGGCTCAAGCACCGACGAAACACTCTGAAGAAGCTTGTTCTTTGGATATAGGACTGTCCTCTGAATCAGTAGGAGAGGATGGTTAGACACTGGAGGAGCCAGGAGTTCGAGGTAAAATTTCTAACTTTTAAATTTTTTAATATGTTTAAAATTTTATTTAAATATTATTTAAATATTTATTATTTATTTGAATACTTGTTAGGCTACCTTCTATCAGAACCGAAAGAATCATGCAGTCCAGGAGTATACGCATACTATAGATCGTGAGTCTATGGTCAGTCGTATACATAGAGAGGTAATTAATTCTAAATCTTACTAGATAAATTAAATTCATATCTTTTATCATCTTTCTGATAAATTTATTCTTTGTTATAGCTAATGAGAGATGGAGTGATGCCCAGCCATATCGAGATCTTCTGATCCAGCCGCATGGATAAGACGGATAGACCGATGAATGCCACGATCGGGCGTATTTTTATAAGTATTAAATATATTAATATATATGATTAGTATCATAGTATTTCTTATAAAATTTTATTTTAATTTATAATTATAGGATCAGTTAGATGCGTTAGCGAGCGAGGGCCTGGATACCTCTAGGCCCCATGACCATCTATCTCAGGTCTTTGGGTCTGAGCACTCTAGGAGGATCCGATGTAGGCTTGAATACACGCCGACGAGCTACTGGTCTGAGGCAAGCATCTCCTCATAGACTTTTGGTATCGTCAGCTGGAAGGAGCTTGAGAAGGCATTGGCATGGGTAGATCATGCTGCGACATGGGTAGATCGGGCTGAGGAGCATGCATCTCATCTAGAGGGTATCATGAGAGACATGATATCGATGCTCAATGCATGTTTTGAAGTCATGAACTTCGAGGATATGTTGGCCCACATTTTAGTTTCAGCTTCAGCTCCGACTCTGGCTCTGGCTCTCGATGACAACGACGATGATGATGATGTAGATTTAGGAAACTTTTGATATATTTTATTTTTTTTAAAAAATATTATAATAAATTTTATTCGATAATAAAATTTTAGTATTTTAGAATAATTTATGTTTATTATATTTTTTTATGTTATATATCTATATTTATCAAGTAAAATATATAAAAAAATAAAAATTTTATTTTTTTTAATTATTCAAGATCTATAGTAGCGATTTTATAACCATTGCCATATCCATGTCAACTGCTGCCATAGGTCTAGTGCCAACCGCTATACTAAACCTATGGTAGTGGTTATGTAATCGCTGCTATAGATATCCTATGGCGGTGGTTGCATAACCGCTGCGATAAGTCAATCTATTGCAGTTGTTTATAAACTATTACAATAGACAATCTATGGTAGCGGTTCTAACAACCGCTGTCACAGAGCTACGGTGATGATCGTAGTAGCAGCAGTTAGAAAATCACTGTCATAGCCTATGACAGTGATTTTTTGGGCTACGACAGTAGTTAACCGTTGTCGTAGCCCTTTTTTATAGTAGTACAAATTATGAGGTTCATTGAATATCTAAAAGAGAAAAGAGAAAAGAGAGAACTTTGTGCATTTATAACCGCTGCCGTAGCCCTTTTTTATAGTAGTGCAAATTATGAGGTTCATTAAATATCTAAAGGAGAAAAAAGAAAAGAGAAAAGAGAGAACTTTGTGCATCAAATTCAGAGAGCTTCCAAGTGTGATCATCCTTATTCATTCAAGCTTCCTCTCAGCCTTCAAAGGAGAGAATACAAAGCTTCAAGAGCCATCTTTCAGCCTCTCCATCAAACTTCAAAAAGAATTTTTTTTTTTTTATTTTTATGCTGAATTTTATACTTGTATTTTTGTTTCATTACAAATTTTTTTGGAGGAAAGAAACTTGGGGTATAGGTTGGTCTAAGCCAAAAAGTAAGTAGTATAAAGATTGTGGTTGGTGCTCCTAGATTAAAATCAATCAGATTGATGATGAACCCGAGAAAACTATCGATGTAGGATTATGGTTGGTGAGCCCGACAAAACCAATTAAATTTATTTATGATCTTGGGTAAAAATAAATGCACTATAATCTAGAAATTATAGTAAAATTCTTAAGAAGTGCTTGGGGAGTAGATGTAGGTGAGGAATTGCACCGAACCACTATAAAATCTGTATATTTGTATTATGATTTTGCTTTCCTTACTTTCATTATTTGCTTTATCTGGTTGCTTTTAATTCCACTACTCTACCTTGCTTATTCATCACAAGCATTCAAGTTCTTTTAATTAGAAGCATATATTTGCATTAGAGTATAAATTGGCCAAAATTTTTTAGAAACCCAATTCATCCTTCCTCTTGGATAGCCATACCTGGGCAACAAGTGGTATCAGAGCGGATGCTCTATTATTAGTTGTTGACCTAACCGTCAAGAGCTAAAGATCTAGGCAACCCAAATAGATTCTTTGTTTAATGAAGGCCATTTCATATATAGATCTTCACTTTTTAATGGCTCAAATTTTATCTATTGGAAAGCTATGATGAAAATATTCATACAAGCACATGACTATAATTTATGAAAAATTATTATTGATGGCTCACACACCCATAATGCATTGATTTAGCATGATAAAGAGATGGTCCAATTAAATGCCAAGGTCATGAATATGCTTTATTGCTCCTTAGATATTAATGAGTTTAATGCAATTTTTTCATGTGTTTCAGCGAATCAAATATGGAAGAAATTAGAAATGACTTATGGAAAAGCAAATTAAAAAAAGGAACCAAGCTCCCAAGAGGATAATCAAGCTCATCCTAGCATATACCTCATGGCTTATGAGGATGAAAAGAAAAAAAAAGAAGAAACATAAGAAAAAGAAAGTATTGATTAAGGGGGAGCAAAGAAAAGAAGAGAAGAATGAGAAAGAGAAGGAAGGTATAGCAAGTTGTTGCCTCATGGCTCAAAATGACGAGATATATCATGAACACTTCTCTGAATTTACTTTTAATGAATTATATGAAGCTTTCAATGAGTTAATGGATGAACATAAAAAGGTAAGGCTACAAAATAAAGAACTTAAAAATTTAATCTTTCTTTGGCTGAACAAAAAGATAAGATTTTAAGTGAAAAAGAAGATTTTTTAAAAAATATGAAAAACTTGGCCAAAGAAAAAGAAATTTTTTTGAAATAAATTGAAACTCTAACTAAAAAAATGATAATATAGTTAAATCTAAAAATTTCTTAGTTAAAAAAAAGAAAAAAATTTTAAAATATAAAAAATTTATGATTGAAGAAAATCTTAAGTTGAAAGAAGAACTTAATAAACTATGATTTTCTGCTAAAAAAGAGTAAATTTATAAAATCTCTTTTAAAAAAAATATCAAACTAAAGAAAGAGATTGAAAGCTTGAAGTTCATAATTGAAAAGTTTACAATTGGGTCTCCAAAGCTTCAAGCCATTTTAAATGATCAAAGAGCTATTTTTGACAAACATGAAATTAGTTATGATTCAATAAGAAAATAAAAGTTTGACAAAAATATGCTCAACAAAGCTTCAACTAAAAATCATTCAATTAAGTGCTTTAAATATAATAAAGTTGATCATAAAATTTTTGAATGTAATATTAAAAGAAATGGTCAAACTTATATCAAATAAATTTAGATTCCAAAAAAAACCATGAGCTCTAACTCCATGGACTCGGGATGACTTAGGTACCAAAAACTAGTAAATGATATTGAAGGTGCACCAAGAATCCAAATGAAATAAAAGGAATAAAATTTTTATGGATGTCTTAAAAATGAAAGGAGATGGATGATGATGCTTGGTATAATCTAAACTTTTTTTACATCATACCATCAATGCCTGTTTAACTAGTTGATTCTATTGCTTATTTGCTTGAAGTAATTTTAGTGTAATTGATTTTGATGTTTGAAATGAGATGAATATTTAGATTTTAAAAGTTCAATATGCTTTTCTCTAAGTATCATATTATGATATAAATTAAAATTATCTTGGAATTCAATATGATATAATAGCTTTCTCATATCAATTTCGTAATTGATAAACTTAAATTAAAAGATGCTTAATTAGATATGAACATTTTTAAGTTACTAAATATACATGTAAAACTGATTTTTGACATTTTCCCATAAGATACTTAAATATTAAAATTTTTCAAAACTTTGCATGATCTAAGACTTGAAGATAAAATATCTATCCATAAAACTTAAGTGTTTGATGTGTTGAATTACATTGCATATTAGCTTACCCCTAAGGATTTCAAAACTTCTTAGTTGAATTGAACTCATAGAGCCTTCATTTAGTTTTTCCTTGATTTGATCTTATCCTATCTGATTATCGAAACCTCCAATTGATTACTTTTTTATGATCCTCTAAATTTTCTTGAATATCTCTCTTGATCATCGATTTGATTGACTTTTTGATCTTAAAAAAAAATTGTTGATGAACATTCTTATTTTATTTTAATTGATTGATTTTAAAAATTAAATTTGAAAAATAATTTATTGAATCTTTTGAAGTTGATATCTAACAAGATGTTTTAAGGAAGTTATCATTTATCCTTAAAGCTAAACTTTTAAAGAGGACTTTAATTTTAAGTGATTGGTATCAAATATTTTACTATTTGCTATGTATTTGATTGATCTATCTTTTGGCAAAAAGAGAAGAATGTCTTTATTTCAAATCTAGTTTGCATTGCTATATCATTTGATATGATATCTCTTGATATAAATTCAAAAAATCTCATATATTTTTTAAACTTAATTAAGTGAATATTTTATTTGATTAATGCTTATTTCATTCAATTGATGCTTGTATTTTTAAATTATATTTAATTTTAAAATAATATTATTTGCTAAAGTAAAAGAGAGAAATTATTAAAGAAGAAATGATCAATTATTTGAAAAGAATTTTGAAATTGAAAATATCTTTTAAATTTAGAAAATTTGAATTTAGTAGTTAAATTCATGTTTAATCTGTTTGATTGGAAAGAAAAAGAAAGAAAAAATTTAAAAAATAAATTTATCCAACATTAATTATAAAAATAAGGAGAGTGATATTATCTAGTTTTGATTAAAAATTCTAATTAGCTTATATTAAGATAAATAAATATTAATTTTATTATACTTTTGAGCCTTAATATGATGATTTCATTTGATCTATATGCTTTTGATTTTGTTGTCAAATCCTTTTTGAAAACTATTTGGAGTGAAAAAAGTTTGAGACATATTCGTACTCCAAACAAATTGATTTCATTACATTTTTATAATTTTGAAGCTCATTGATAAATATAATACTGAACTTTTTATGTGCCAAACTTTAAACTTGATTTGCATGATCATTTTTGGCAAATGATTAGAGTTAAATTAAATTTGAAAATATATTTTACTTCAAGAAATGAATTTTTAAACTAAATTTTGAAACTCATTTGAAAATTTAAATTTGATCCTAAATTTTTGATGTGCATTGTAAAATTCTTATGAATAATTAGTATTGAAGTAATTTTTACTCAAAGTAATAAATTTAAAAATATGACTATCTTTTACTTTGATTTTATTTATTTTATTTTGTTCGATACATTCTCGATATATATCTTTTTTGAACTTAATTGACTAAATTTTTTTAAGAAAAAAAAGATTGAATATTAAAGTATATACTACGCTTGATTTCATGATTAAATTCTTTAAAAAGCTCTATTCTTTTTAAAGCTTAAAAGTATATATCTAAAAATCAGATTAAAAGATCATATTCATTTAAAAAGAAAGAAAGTCTATAATATTTGAATTCAAGCTAATTTTTTTTAAAAAAATTATTCAAAAGGAGAGATGATTTTTTTGATTTGACTTTATGAATTTGATACATCTCTCAATTTAATATCTTGATGTTGATTTTGATAATTTTTTTTTATGTTCCTTTCCATGAGCTTTTTAATGTTGTCAAAAAGGGGGAGAGGTATATTGAGTTTATGTTTAAAAAATTAATACTTAAGAAACTCAATGAATTTCATATTTGAAACCTTAATAATCATTATTTTGAATTGAAATATTATTTTGATATGAGTATATAAATTATGTGAGAAATTAATTGGAGCTTTTATGAAGTATGCATTTATGTTTATGTATATTCTCATTTTATGACTTATACTAACTAATTTATTGAAATATATTTAATTATATTTTTGTGCATATATTCAAAGTTTTGCCATTATAAAAAAGGAGGAGATTGTTGACCCCATGATTATTTTTGATGATTGTCAAACTTTGAGTATTTAAGTATTTAACCATGTGTTTCAAGAATGGATGTAGATCTTTTTAGATTTTTAAGTTAAATTATAATTTTATCAAGTTGGAGATCAAGAAAAAGTGACAAGAGACAAAATTATAATTTTACAAAGTTGAAGAAAATCCATTTCGAAAGCCTCAAGAACAAGCTTAGAAGATTTTTGATCTTTTGGAGATAGTTCCATAACTTTTGGATGCATAAATTAGAAGAAAATTAAGTTTTAGCAAAAGGATTAACCCAAGGAACGACCTCTAGGTCATCCGCTTTCAAAATGGGCTGCTCGGCACGTTTGGTATGCAAACTGGGCTTACCTAGTCTGAGATTGAGCCGACCTAGTCTCAGTAGAAGCAAAAGACAGAAAGTATAGAAAACTCATTTTTCAAGACCCAGAGAACTGAGCCAATCCAGCTATAAATTGAGCCGACCCAGTGATCGTAACAGTTAGTTTTCTGTAGCTTTTTCAAACAGTCATTTCTCCACTCCAATGGTTATTTCAAAGCTTCCAACGGATAGAACTGATCCTCAAGCTATCACAAAGAGTATAAAAGGCTAGAAAAATATTTGAAAAAGAAGATCAAGTAGATTTAAAGCAGAAATTATTCAAATTATGGGTTCATTGAATATCTAAAGAAAAAGAGAGAAAAAAGAGGACTTTGTGCATCAAATTTAGAGAGCTTCCAAGTGTGATCATCCTCATTCATTCAAGCTTCCTCTCAGTCTTCAAAGAAGAGAATACAAAGCTTCAAGAGCCATCTTTCAGCCTCTTCATTAAACTTCAAAAAGAGTTTTTTTTTAAATTTTTGTGCTGAATTTTATACTTGTATTTTTATTTCTTTACAAGTTTCTTTCGAAAAAAGAAACTTGGGGTGTAAGTTGGTCCAAACCAAAAATTGGATAGTATAAAAATTATGGTTGGTGCTCCTAAGTTAAAACCAATAGGATTGATAGTAAACTTGAGAAAACTATCGATGTAGGATTGTGGTTGGTGAGCCCAGCAAAATCAACTGGATTTATTTATGATCCTGGGTTAAAACAAATGCACTGTAATCTATAGATTATAGTGAAATTCCTAAAAAATGCTTAGAGAGTGGATGTTGATGCGGGGTTGCATCGAATCACTATAAAATCTATGTATTTGTATTATGGCTTTGCTTTTCTTGCTTTCTTTATTTGGTTTATCCAGTTGCTTTTAATTCCACTGCTCCACTTTGCTTATTCACTACAAGCATTCAAGTTCTTTTAATTAGAAGCATATATTTACATTAGAGTATAAATTGGCCAAAATTTTTTAGAAACCCAATTCACCCCCCCCCTCTTAGGTAGCTAGGGCAACAAGATGATGCTCTCGATCAAAAGCTTCAGAACATGAATTGATGGATTAAGGAGCTCTGTCATGCCATCCCGATCCACCTCAACAACATGTGCACTGATCCTCCCTTTATTGCTTGAATCATGTAGGAGTCCATCCCATCGAACTTAAAGCTCCCTTAATTGGAGGGTTATGACGAAACTTTAGATTTGATCGATTACCTTGAGACCTTTCGAATGATGATGCTGCTCTATGGTGCATCAGACACCATTCTGTATCGAGCTTTTCCATCTATCCTGAAGGAAGTGGTAAAAAATTGATACTCGAGTCTCAAGTCAGGTATAATCTACTCTTTTGATCAAATGAGCCATTAGTTTGTGACTCATTTCATAAGTAGCCAACGTCCAAGGTGAGGCTCGGACTTCCTAATTAATATAAAGCGAAAGGAAGGAGAGTCCATCTGAGCTTATGTCAGCCACTTCAATGCTACTGCACTGGAGGACCAAAACTTGGATCAATATATAGCCATGGCTAAATTGAAAGGCAATCTTCAGAAGAATGATCTTCTATCCTTTTTGGAGAAAAAATACCATAAAAAATTTGCTGATATACTGGCTTGAGCCAAAGGCTATATCTGAGTGGAGGAAGTCTTCAAGTAAAAGGATGACAAAGCTGCGAGAGAGCGGCAGACGAGTGAATCTAGCAAGTCCACACCTGAAGAAAAGTCGAGTGAAGCTCAGCCACACTCCCGAACTCCTCCTGAGCATAGACGAACCCGAACTCCTTCTCAAGCTCATCGATAAGGAAGTCTGGATTGAAGAATCTGATGGAACTCTCCATCCAGAAGATTCAATAACTATGCTCCCTTGAATGCTTCGAAGACTCAGATGTTGATAGAGATAAGAGAGTAGCTGTCAGAGCTGGAGAGGATGCGGACTCATCCAACCAAACGTAATCTCAATAAGTACTGCCTCTACCATTGTGACCACGATCATGATACTGTAGAATATATCCAGCTCCAAGATGAGATTGAGGCACTGATCAGAAGAGGTCAGTTGGATTGATTTATCAGACGTCGATCAAAGAGAAGAGAAGATCATCTAAGAGTCCTACTATAGCCTGAACCATCTCGAAGGGATGAACCATAAGAAGATCGGCCTCTCCTTGGAATATCAATACTATTGCTGGAGGATATCGGTGGGGGGAGACAATGAGTCGACAGAGCCAACAAAGAAGCAGCAGACTGAAGAACCCATCACTTTCACCAAAGAAGATGCTTAGAAAGTTCAGAATTTGCATAATGACGTGGTTGTAGTTACTTTAAATATTGCTGATTATGATGTACGCCATATTTTAATTGATAATGAAAGCTTTGCTAATATCTTATTTGATGATGCTTTTTCTAAAATGTCCATATT